>PVIJ01016886.1:0-30000 GCA_004024925.1 Scalopus aquaticus | reverse complement strand
GGAGAAATAGATTGTGAGTAGAAACGTTACCTAAAATTACAAAATTAAAAAAAAAACATATTCGTTTTACCCCCACATTATTCTGAAAATCACAGAAAAATAAATAATATCCTGGTTCCACTTTCCATAAATAACCACTATTTAGATTTGGTACAATTCCACTATCTTTTTATCTTCATATTCTATTTAAAATTCTAAGTCCTGTTTTGTTTTTGAAATCATTATAAACAGGTTTATTCTTTGAAAAATATGTTTTGGATAAATGATGTTGAGGCATCATATTTTGTTTCTTTATCATCATTTACTATTTTCCCATGGTTGGATACTTTCAGAGTTTCCTTTCTTTATTAATTGTAAATTGACTATCCAAACACAATTTGAACATGAAGATTTTTTCTAGATCTAAATTGTTTTCTTAGATTATTGTTTATGTAATGGGGCTAATAGTTCAAATCTCTAAGTTAACTGCTGCCAACTTATTTCTCACGTATTTATGCTAATGTACCTTCCCTTGTGATTCAGGATTTATCCCACTAACATTAAATAATTTTATGTTTTGTTTTTGACCACTTATAAACAAGAAATCATATATGCTTGTTTTATTTTAATAAGCTTTATTATTGGCAAAATTAATCAAAATTTTATCTTCATCATTAAAAGAGTCAGCCAAATGGTACCCCAGGCCACAACTATTCAAAGGCACTACTAAAATTTATATTTTTCATAACAGACCTGCACTCAAATTATAGCCAGAGACTTACTAATTGGAGTTTGTTTTGTTTGTTTGTTTGTTTGTCTTTAATAATGTTTACCAGCTTGGTCTCTGGCATCAGGTGGTCATAGATTTAAATCTTCTCTGATATTCAGTTTTCTTATCTTCATTCTATATGAAACATATACCGGATAATATATCTTACTAAATCTTTATGCAAGTTAAGCACAATATGTATATAATCCATAGTGAAGAGTTTGTTTATATTTAGTGACCACCTGTTAAATAGACAACTGATACAAGTGATTCTGACTTGAGAATACTAGCTAGATGACCTGGTTGATATCCACACTCTGACTAATAATAGCTGTGTGACCAGCTTAACTTTTTGAACTCCAGTTTTTTCCATTTATAAATCAAACCAAATAGATCCCACCTTACTTCTTTAATTTCCAGTGACCTGCTTTGTACTCAGTTTTTTCTTACACTAAGATCCAGCCTTTGTCAATTGGGCGTATTAATTAGTTCATAAAGCCCTTATTGAGTACGTATGCATTGCCAGAATAGCTCTAGCATCAAAGATGTGCTTGGTATCTAAAGACATTGCCTGTACCTTACTACTAGAATATCCCCTTCCTTCTTCCCTCTGACCATAATTTATTCATTTTGCTTGCTGACAATTGTGGG
The DNA here is from genome assembly GCA_004024925.1 of Scalopus aquaticus. NCBI lineage: Eukaryota > Metazoa > Chordata > Mammalia > Eulipotyphla > Talpidae > Scalopus > Scalopus aquaticus. The sequence continues at coordinate 28,601 of PVIJ01016886.1, read as the reverse complement.
AGATTGGTCTTAATTCCAGGCACTAGCCATTTCTAGATTTGTCTGTTGTCCATCTATCAACCAAATTAGCCTGTGTGAATACACATATAATAAGCAAATATGTTATTTACTACATCTACTGAGCAAGTTAAATTATAATATTATTTTTGGTAGATCTAAAAATTTATACTATTTTAGAAAATATATGACTAAAAATAAGTATGACTTATTGGTATGGCTATTTAAAATGTAAGTACTTTTGAGAACTACACTTTTTAAAATAACAGACTGCAGTGAAATTATCAAGGAAGTTATAACTAAGTGAATTTTAGCTGAAATAAGTTTTATTTGCATTTTTTTATGAAATTAGATGTTTGTATTTATTGTTTCAATTCATTCTTAAATGGAAGGTTGGAAAAAGCAAAGATGGATTTTCAGAAAAAAGCTTATTAATTTCTGAGTCATTTTAACAGAATATGATTTTAAAATATCACATGCTAATTGCTGAAACTTACTTCGCTTCACTAAATATGAAGTTGAATATAAGATTATCAATTGAGACATCACCCACGGAGTAAATGAGGCTAATCACCACAGCTGGCTTCATTTTCAACTGACAATGTAGTAATCAACAAGGGACAGACCAGAGAGACCCATAGCACTGGAATGCTAAACTATTTCCATCAATTATAAAACAACATTTGACTGAGGGTTATTTTTAAATTTAACATAATATCACCTTTTCATCCCAAGGGAAATTAATCACATTGGTATGAAAATTTCTTTGGGTTTAGTACTCAGTTTATATGTGAGGGTAAATGATTGAGAAGTTTGCATTTCAAAAGTTCAAGCTGTGAAACTTGTTAAAATCTGAATTAATGTAAACAAAAAAAGTGAGTAAGACACACACACACACACACACACACACACACCCCATACATACACACACACATACTCCGTTCAATTCTTGTTTGCTTACATTTTCATCTTATTTTATCTCGGTTTCCCCACATAGCTCTTATAACACAAAAAAGAACTAGTAATAAACTATAACTACTGATGCAAGCAATGAAAATGTATTTATTTCCTCATCGTATTTTTGAAAGTATTAGACATCCTAATCCTAAAGAGGACAGGATGAGTTATTTTTTTCTGGAAATTATAAAAATCAGGCCTATTCAGAAATTAACAGTACTATTTGGGTCATACTATGTCAGTACAGAAAGCCCAGGTTCTTTAAGGAAAAAAAAAAAGAAAAGAAAGAAATGGGTATACCGAGAAATATAGCTAAAGGGCACAGGCACCAATTAAATACCATTTATATGTAATTTTGGAAAGATGTCACGTGAATAACTAGTGGAAAAGATTTTAAAAAACCAAAGCAGCACTAAAGTTGGGACAATAAGAGAAATCTACGAGTGTGTCCAAGGATATTTTAAGGACATAGGTTTTAGTGCCAGATTTCATTCTGAGGCCTTGAGTTAAAATGCCCATAACTGAGTTTTAGCTATTTAGAAATCCACTGCTGGACAATGTACCAGCAAAGAAGAGATATATATAGATTATTCTGAAAGACAGAAAGGACTGAAAAACATTAGTAAAACACCAGCTGGCAGACAAGATAGAGGGGGAAAAAAAAGTCAAAGACAGGTGATGGAGACAGATGGAGAAACCAGGATGGAAAAATGGTATTAATATCAGTACGTCAGGGACACAAATCCCATAATTTATGAGCAGATCCTGCAAGTTAGGTATGGAAGGTATTAAAATTATTACAATGCAATAAGGATTATATTACTGAGTAACTGACAATGGTAAGAGAAGCAGGCAGATATTAGCAAATATATGAAATGTAGATAAAATAGGATGGGGGGAAATTGGATAAAAAGAGACATAGAATAATGCAGAAGCCTTATGGTCCCGCACTAGAAGAACCTTATCTAAAACTGCATAAGTAAAACCTGATGCATGGAGATTGTCCTCTGTGTAACAATGTTTAGATAAATGGTCCTATCTTGTTTATATAGACCTGCATATTTGCCATTATTTAGAAAGGAACTGAGATCAAATCAGTTTTAAAACAGTGAAGAACAGCTCTGCCCTACTGAATCCTTACTTAAATTTTTATATACTGTGCAATTCTCATTATGAAAAGTGATTTGTGAGTCCCTACATTCCAGGACAATACTGAAGATATCATCACCCATGTCCACAAGAAACACAAGAAACCATTCAGCAAATATTTATTAATTTCTTCCTATGGTCCTGGCATAGGCTACACACTGAGGATTGACTTAGAAAGAGGAAAAAAAATAAGATTTGATCACTGTCCAGATCCAGCTATAGCATCTCTGAGCAAATAAAAAGTTAAAGAAATAACTCTACACATTAGTGCAATTTATGCAAGTTCTGATAAAATCTATGAAGCAATAATATAAATTGTCATATGAGGCTAGAACAAGGGATGGTGGCACAGCACTAGGATGGGAACCAGAACCTGGAAAGCTGGTTTAATACAAGGTCTAAAGGAAAAGTAGTTCTCCCAGGAGTGGAGGAATACAGGGTAGGATAATGGGCCTTGGGAAAGTGCAACACAAAAGTCAGTGGAAGACCCAGGAATAAAACTTCTTTAGAGAATCAGCAAGCAATCTCTGAGTCAGGATCTAACAGTTATTGGACTTAGGGTGTAAGAGAAGACTGGAGAAAAATGCAGGGGGGCAGATCATGAAGGCTTTTGTGGGCCATGTAAGCTGCTGGTCCCAGGGTTCCATTTTTTGCTGTTGTCATCCTTCTACTTCCCAGAGATAGAAACGGACACCTCCCTAGAGCCCTAGGGAAGGACAGTACAAGGAAAGATAACTCTTACTGATAGAAGACTAAAGACTTTGTAGAGAAGATCACATATATTTAAGACCTCCACAGAGATGTAGCAGTTGAGCTGTAGAATTGCAAGAGGTAGGAAGGGAGGAAGAACATTTGTTACCTAAGCACAGAAGAGGGTACACTCTGACTGTGAATAGAACATGGTTGGAAATGAGGCTGAAATTATAGACTTGAGCCAGATCTCTGAGAGCTGTGAGTGCTGGACAGCTCTTACTGGAAAACTTTCATATTTTATTTTGCCTTGTTTTATAAGCATAGGAGAAATAAATGAATCTACTTAGAGCATGAGCTTTGCGTTTAAGTCCCCAGCTCCCTCACTAAACATTAAACACTGAATCTTCCAGCACCTTGATCCTGGATTTTCCAGCTTCAGAAGAGTGAGAAATAAATATTTATTGTTTAAGCCAAACAGTCTGTGGTAACTTGGATGGCAGTCCAAAATAGACAGACTTTTCAAAATATAGTTCAACCTCTCAGCCACTTCTTGGGGCTTGGCCCTACTACCCACGGCAAGCACAATCTTAAATGCTGTACTCATTACTCCAATTCTCTTTACTTGCAACTGAGAAATGCTTCGGTATCTTGTTAATTCTTTGCTTAATTTCATTTAAAAAGATTTAATTTTCCTCTAAGAAATAATTTAAATTGGACATTCTGTGAAACTTTAAAATAAACAGCCCTTTGATGAATTTTAACTCTCAATAGCTATATCCTCATAGAAATACCTTTTTTCCTCAGTAAGGCGAACTTCAACTACTCTCATTATTTTATTTCTTTTTTTTTTTTTTTAAGATTTTTATTTATTTATACATACAGCTGGGGTGCAGGCCAGAGGTGTGGAGCGGTGAGAGGCTTCACCAGAAGCAGAGTAGGGAGCAGAACAGGCAGATCAGAAATACACTGCTGAGGGGAGCAGCGGGCGAGGCAGGAGAGGTCTACTGCACCATGTGGGATTTTCCCCGGTCGGGCGTCGAACTCGCATCGCTGCTGCCGACAGCTCCACAGCGCAGCGCCTAACCGCTGCGCCACCAGGGAGGCCCTCATTATTTTATTTCTAATTCACACTTTCTCTCCGTATTTTAATTGCAAATTCTTTTTTGGTAAACATGAACTAGTGTATTCCAGATGAATAGAAGCACAGAGGATGTTTGGAGATTCTTTTTTTGCTAAAAAGTAAACAATAAGAAAGTGATTTTCTAGCTTATGGACTGCAAAAATATGGGATATTTAAAAGGTTTATTTTATTGGTTTGTCATTTTTTACATAGCACAAAGTTATGTAATATTGATAAAAAGAATGATATCATCATAATCATAGACTTTGTCATCATTTCTACTCATTGGCTCGTGTACATGCCCTGTTAGGGTTTTTTTCATTATTTGTAACCACATAAAATTATTTAAATTTATTTATTTTTATTTTTTAAAATTTATTTTTTGGTAGAAAAACTGGGGTGTAGGCCAGAGGTGTCAGAGGTGAGAGGACTCATCAGGGACAGAATGGGGAGCAGAACAGGTGGATTGACTGAAATGCACTGCTGCAGAGATCAGCAGGCAAGACAGGAGAGATCTGCTGCGCCATGTGGGTTAGTTCTCTGGCCAGGGATCAAACTTGGGCCATAGTGATGATAGCCCTGAGACTTAACCCCTAGACACCAGGGACGCCCAACATTATTTAAATTTAGATGTTGAAGATTTAGCATTACTTAACCCTGACTGTAAGTAACTTGCCCAAGCTACACTCAAATTAAAAAGACAATATTCAGCATGGAAAGAAGATAAACACATGCAATTTACAGCAACATGGATGGAATTAGAGGGGATCATACTCAGTGAAATAAGCCAGAAAGAAAGAGAAAAATATCGAATGGTTTCACTTATAACAGGACTATAGGGAGGCTGGGTGGGAGAGAGACAATCAGTGGGGGGGGAGGGGGGGAGGAGGGAGCAGGAGGGAGGGAAGGGAAAAGGCACAAAATGGAATAGAAAAGAACACATAGGACCATGGAGATGGATCACGGGTGAATTGGTGGTGTGCTACCCAAGGGGAATGCAAAATGTAAAAGACATAAATAACAATAAAAATATATATTATAAAAAAAAGACAATATTTTAAAGTTTTTTTCAGTTTGACAGAAAATTGTCTTCCTTTCTATGATCCCAGATAGATATAGAATTTAAAAAAATTAAGTTATTACAAATTATTTTATTTTTTTTATTTTTTAAAGATTTATTTATTTATGCATACAAGCTGGGGTACAGGCCAGAGGCATGGAGCAGCAAGAGGGTTCACCATTGACAGAGTGGGGAGCAAAACAGGCAGATCAATGGAAATACATTGCTGAGGGGAGAAGTGGGCAAGGCAGGAGAGGTCTGCCGCGCCATCTGGGAATCTCCCCAGCTGAGCGTCGAACTCGCATTGCTGCTATGACAGTTACACAGCACAGCACTTAACCACTGTGCCACCAGGGAGGCCCTTATTACAGAATATTTTAAAGTTGCTATTGGGTAAAAGGTAGCACATAAATATATAAAAGTGTGTTTGAATAATGTAACTTTATTTTAAAAAGTTTCCATTTCCATTTTTTTCAAGAAATATTACTACTGTTTTACTGCTTTCTTTAATAATAACATGGATATACTTTTAAAAGCTTCTGATTTTAAATGTTTTTCTCAAAAAAATATATATATAAGATGACAAGAACACAACTGGAATATAAATTTTATTTGAATTTGAAAATACTGTCACTTTCTAGTCCTAAAAACAAAGTTTGAAATAGAAAAAAATAAAGAACAATTCTTCGTTTATGAGCTTTGTATCAATTCCTGCCTATTTCTGTTTGCATATATTATTTCAATTAAATCCCACAGTGAATATTTAATTCATTTTATAACCACTTATTTTCATTGTAACTTAGAGATCAAAAAAAATATCTTCAATATCTCCAGGACCAACTTTTCCATTCCCAACTCTGCAACGATTCTCTCAATTACAAACCACAAGCCTTGTTCAAAAAGAAAAAAAATTTAAATTTAATTACCTAATTGAAAAATGACTTTTGCTTTCTGCACTGCCTTTAAATCATGGCTGACTATACTTTTACACTATGTAAGCTAAGACTTTTTTTTCATCTCCTGATCTAAACATATGATTCATACGTATTACATGTATTATAAAAATACATTTATATGTATTGTAAAAATGGGAGTTTTATTATCTATGTTTATGTGGAAACAATTTCTCAGAGAGATGAAGTTACTAAATGAATGCACTTGTTAATAAAAGAGGAGCAGCAATTATTTTCAAGATCTGCAAAGCCATTTTTTTCAGCCTTATAGAGATCAGAACGATTATCAAATCAAGTTGATTCTTGATCTGACATTGAGGCATGCATGATGTATGTGAATTATTCTGCTGCTCTTAGGGGAAAACAGATTATGTTTTATTCAAATAATTATTCTTTGTTGCTAAAATCCCAAGCATATGTCATTGTAAAGCAGATGAATTCACTTGATTCAAGAAATACTTCCACTTACTAATAAAATTGCCTTTCTATGTTACCAATAGCAAATCCCATTTAGCATTTATTTTCATACAAGAAATATTTCACTAAGCAACCATGTCTTTTTTAGCCTATCAAGCTAATTATACTTATTGGTGAAAGCATGTGAACACTTTGTGTCTTTGCATTTCATAAGTCAGTCTGGCTTAGACAAAAATGTAGTACTGTTTATCAAATATTTATCTTTTACTATGTGCCAAGTTCAGAGGATAAAATTTAGAGGTACATACAGTTTTCATACTTAGAATTTCTTCCTCTGTTATAGAGAGTTTCAATATTTAAAATTTTTTAAACATCCACATAACTTAGACCTCCCTGGTGGTGCAACAAGTTAATTCTAAGCCTGTGAAGCTATCCGCAGCCACTACAGCACAAATTTGATCCCCAGCCAGGGAGCTTCCCACATGGCGCAGCAGACCTCTCCTGCCTCACCCTCAGCAGTGTACTTCAGTGGATCCATCTGTTCTGCTCCTCACTCTGGCTCCTGTGAATCCTCTCACCACTCCATACCTCTGGCCTAAAAACCCCAGTTCTTGTATGCATAAATAAGTAAATATTTTTAAAATAATTTAAAATAAGGCTTTGCTTTTTAAAATAAATATATGGTAGAGAACAGAATTTAATCAGTAATTTTTATTTACTACTATGAACATCAATAATAGCTTTAACAATATATACATAATAAGATTAAGTTTTGATGCTAAAACACGTGGGAATGTAATATAACTGAAAAACATTTCTACTTAGGATTGAAGAGACTCGAAATTTACCCATAACTAAGTTGATAATTGACTATATAGTTGTAGAAAATCTTTATATCTTTGCATATCATTTCACAGTCATAAAGGAACAAAAAAATGTATATTATCTTAAAAATTTATGAAGAATTCAAAGATTAAGAATAAAATTTTATAAATTATTTAAATATTTATAAGTATCTAAAGCCCACAAAAAAGTACATTTTCTATAATTTGCCCAAATTAATTATATTTCTTAAAGTGGGGGTTGATGTTTTTTATAATTTGTTCAATTGCTATATGATGTCTAACACACCACTTTTTGCCAAATATATGAATAAGACAGATGGGTAGCCTCTTTTTGCATAAAGGGAAAACTAATATCTTAAAAACAACACCAAGAGATGTTTGACGTATTTTCTCTGAATTTAATAACTTCATTTTTAAAATGTGAACAAAATTGACATAGAAGCAAAGATTTTCAGTGTAATTGGGCTATTTTTCTGACTAAGCAAGAAGAATTTAATCTAAGTTTGATTGGAAATTTGTAAAATAATATATGAGTAGTTGGAAGTGTTATTAGTAATCAAGTTGTTAGTTTTTTTTTAAATCATTCTTGAAAGGTACTTCACCCTGATTGAAAGGGTGATGATATTCACATCTTAACTAAAAAGATATTTTGTCCAGTGTTTATTGACACAGTGAAAATGTGTTTTTAATATATGAACATATAGGTGTGCATGTGAGCACATATATATTTACATACATTGAGAGAATACTAGGATTCCTATTTCTACTTAATGGCAAAGGTATAGATTAATGATAGATAAAGAGATAGAAAGATAGATAGATTTCATAAATAAAAACAAAATTACTATATTGAAGAACATAGAATGACATAATCAGACTACTCAGTACCAGTATTCTCTATGCTATGTGGCAGATAAATACCACTGAATAGAAAGCATAGTATATTAAATTGAAAACATTGAGTAAGATTTTTTGAAAAAAATGAAAAGATCTTAACTTAAATTTTTTAATTAAATATTAAATAGTTTACTGAGCTGACAGGGAAAAGAGACTAAATATGCATAAAATATATAGTAGCACAAAGAATTTTTTTTCTGTGGGAAAGAAAATAGATTTTAAAGAAGAGATAGAACTGTGACTATTAATGAGTAATTTTATTTTCAAAAGAATAACAAATTGATCACCTAAGTCCACATGAAATTTAATATCTATTTTATAGTTATTTAGCTCAGAATATTAGTTATGATATTTTTATATAAACTGCTAAGATTTAGGACATCAAGTTTACAGTGAAGAACTTGGCTTCCAATGGTAAAAAGTGGACCTATACATTTCATCTTAGGCTGAAATCTTTTAGTTTGAAGAACTATCCTTATTTTCTTATTAAAAATAAACATTTACTGAGAATACAAGATGGTGGCAGAGTAACGATACCAGGTTCACGTCCTCCACATGTTCACAACTAAATTGCACCTAACAAAGACATAACCCTGAAAGATAAATGGTACTTTGAATAGAAGAGACTTTAATCACATTAATATTTGTGTTGTTTTCTAATCTTGGAGATTTGTACATCTTATTACAATAATAATATTTAAGATGCTAAAAAAATTTGTTTGTTTATCATGACACAGGTAAATAGCCGTAATTTAAGGTGAGTTGAGAAAGGAAATAGGCAACATATACCTCACATTGTGTACATCCTCAGTCAGATACGTTTGAGAAAACATCTCATATGGGTTGAAGTTTGAGCAAACTGGTTTCTTAAAAACTTCCCAGCTCTATGTGCTTCTCGGGAAGTCTTTTGTTCTTTAGTACAAATATGTGCTGATTTGAATATCAGTGAACCAAAGATTAAGTGTAGAAACCCTCTTTGTTTTTATACATATATGCAACTGAAACACAGGAAAATTTTTGAAGTCTGTAAGAGGAAGAGAGATAAGCAAAATGAAGAAGGAGCAATGAGAGATGTAAAAGGAAAAGCAAAAGCTTGAAAGGCACCAGAAATTGAATTGAGAATCTGGAGTTGACAATTGTTTTTGGCAAAATGAATGGACACCATGACAAGGGAGGATCCCAGGAAACTATCATAAAAGTCTTATTGGAATGGATTCATGAAAAATTAGGGAAGAGGAAATGAAATCTATTAGTAAGCAAGAGGGGAGAAATCCCTTTCACATTCCTGGGCTGGGAGGGGGTATGAGTGGTGCAGCTATTGTTACTGTGTGTCTGGCAGAAAGTTCGGGTGTAGTTACAAATAAAAGAAGGGAAAGGTGGTAGACTTATTAGTGTCATTCTGGTTTCTCATTCACATCACAAGCACATCATGATTGGCAGCAATGGTGATGTGGGGTTATTGACAATTTGAAAATTTAGACACTGAAAGCCCTATGGAGTTTCAGATACTCTAGAAAAATTATCTTATTTGACACCATTGTGTAGTTTTCTTCAGTTGGTTCTGGGGTTGGTTTTCTTAGAAGTACAGGGAAAGAAGTGAATTGTGTCTTAGTACAGTGTGTGCTTTGTTTTGGAATACAAAGGAAAAGAAAAGCACCACAGGCAGAAGATTGGAGTATGTATATAACCATGAAATAAATGGGGAGCTATGAAGGGAATGATGAATGAAAAGATGTTTATAAGAAGGTAAATTAGGTGTCTGTGTTGTAATAATTGTTGAGTGGGGTGACTAGGAGAAATGAGCTAGAATTTAGAAGGCAGTGATCAGAGAAAGAGGTTGAGAAAGATTTTGAAAGTAGTATAATTTTGAGTTATTTGTGAGGGGGGTGTTAAATAAAAAAAAATACTGAGAGACACATTGATGAGGCATCATCTGTGTTCTCTATGGGTTTGTAGCAGCAGGATCAATAGCTGGAGTAAGAATGGAAGTAAGTGAAGTGCTAAATTAGAAGATAGGATAACTGGTAGAACAGTCGAGAATGTTTTGAGAAAGAATTATCAAATGGCACAAATTCTCTTTTAGAGATTAAAAAAAAAATGATAGTCTAGAACAGGAGTGGGTAAACTCCTGTTTAGTCTATGGGGAAAATCCAATGCCCGACCTATGTGGTCATGGCTAAAAAATACTTACACATTTAAAGATTTGTAAAACAATATAGAAAAAGGATCAACAACCATAGCACTGACAAAGATCTGAAGAGCCTAAATCATCAACTTTCTGGCCTTTTACAGAAGTTTGCTGGCTTCTAGCCTGGAAGTGGTCATGAGGAATTCACCTCTGATTGTAGTGGTGTTTGGAGAGCAGGAGGGGTATGAAAACTCTCCACCAGCCTAGCTAGTTTGAGTAAAGTGAGTTTACTCAGAGAAACATTTGAGGATATAATCACACCTATCCTCTGTGCTGTGTGTTAGTATGTAAAAATTGGCATGATTTTATCTGCCCTGTAATTTCATGGCCCTATAATGTTATCACACAATAATGACTTAGTAATTACTCTATAATTACTCTATCACTGAATAGTGATTATCACGTAATTAGAGGATCAATTTCCAAAGATTGGAAAAAAACATAGCTATTTGGGTTCTATAGACATGATTGCAAACTTAAATGTATTTATAAGATTATTACTTGAATATAAGATAAAGCCAATAAACATAACTTAAAATCCTATAACTAGATTGCAAGGCAAGTTGAAGATTAAGTTCATAAGGAAAAAACAGTAGTATGCTTATATTAATGGGACAATTATCTATTTCTCATTAAAAATCTGTTAGTGACACATTGCTGTTATTTATAATAAGTAATAATGTGCATGCTTAAACAGTTGGCGTTAGGAATTAATAAGAGGTGGCTTTTATTAGTGGAAAAACAATAAAAAAGCAACTGAAGAGGATTCCCCCCATATGTTATGCAAAAATATTATTCACAAGTATTAAATATGGCAACAATTTTGTTAAAACTCAAAATAACTACATAAAATGGAATAATTTCAGTTTCAATTCTTTTGTTGTTGTTTTGTGCTGCTGCTGATGACGTATGCTCAGTAATGTGTTTTCTCCCTACATCAAAATTTAAAACAAGTGCATTTCTATCAACCTTTTCAAAATACTGTATCACTGTTAATTCCATACTATTGCATATTTGCTTTTTACACTAGAACTCTCCTCCTACTTGACCATGTGGGAAATGTTTCCCAGAAAGGCTGATGCCTTTTGTAACTGCTCAGATAAAGGAACGTTGGTGCTTTTCACACCAGGACTTTAATATTTTCTCCTATTCCTCTTGAAGTTCACTGGCAGTGTGAACTTTGAAAGTGCATCAGTGGAGTTGTAGTGTAGGCTACAGGTACAAATGGACAACTCAATGTCATCTTACACATTCTCTCATAAACAGACTCGTCACCTGAGTGTCAGCTGTGTGCCGAGCATAAACGAGTGCACCCTCTCACTTTCAAGATTCCCGATCATCATTCCCTCTCTGGAGCCTACTAGTCCCCTCCACATTAAGGACACTTTAAATCAGGCATTTTAACCTCATCTCTTGTTTCTACTGCCTAATTTTCAGCTAAGGTTGTATTATTTAAAAATTGCTCCTTAGATTGAACTCTTTAATGCTGACTTGAGCTATATATATTTTTAAAAATTTATTTATTTATGCATACAACTTGGATATAGGCCAGAGATGTGTGGGGGGGGGTAGGGTAGTGAGAGGATTCACCAGAGACAGAGTGAGGAACAGAACAGGTGGATCTCCTGAAGTACACTGCTGGGGGGAGCAGCGGGAGAGGCAGGAGAGGTCTGCCGCACCATGTGGGTCACCTCCCTGGCTGGGGATCAAGCTCATGCTGCAGTGACTCTTGGTAGCTTCATAGTGCTGAGACATAACCCATTGCGCCACCAGGGAGGCCCTGACTCGAGCTATATTATTTTTAATGTTATTAAGGAAATGTTGGTTTATGACATTGTGTGATTCAGAGGTGTGGGATCACACAACTTTGGATGGATGCCACCACAACACACCCACAGCCATGGTACACACAGTCTTCCACCTTGGTTTGTTGGGTCCCTTCACACTTTGCTCTCCACCTCCTCACTCCCTCTGGAAGTCCTAGTTACAGACAGATCGTTCTGGTGTTTGTTATTGGTTCAGTTGTGTCTATCCTTTGCTTTGTTTCTTTATATACCACATATAAGTGAAATCATGTGATATTTGTCTTTCTCATTCTGATTTATTTTGCTTAACATTATCCCCTCCAGTTCATATGTTGTCACAAATGGCAAAAGTTCATCTTTTCTTGTCACTGAATATACATGTGTATACATATCACATTTCTTAATCTCCTTATCTGCCCTTTGGCATTTAAGTTGCTTCCGTAACTTGCCTATTGTAAATAGTGCTGCAGTGAACATAAGGGTGCATGTAACTATTAGAATAATTGTTTTTGCCTTTTTTGCTTTAGATTCAGATCAGCCTGTTCTAAAAATTTCATTCACTCCATCTAAACTACACTAACTTTCTTTCTTTTTTTTTTTTAAAACTACACTAACTTTCTGTCAGTACAGTGAATGTGAAAGTGTTCTAGCCAGTGATATCTACCATTAAATTCTTCTGAAATTATTTTTAATGGCTACTTGAATCAGACAAATGAATTAGTTAGGAGTACATGACATAATTGCACACAGGCATTTAATGTAAGAGTCAGTAATACAAAAGTCTACATATTAAATTAATATAACTAAGATAAAAGAATAAAATATTTTCATATTCCTATTGAAAAAATACAGGATTCAGAAAGCCTATGATTTTAATTATTTTTCATGATCTAGAATATTAGTTACCAAGAAACATTTCTAATTATCTCTCTAATACTAAATGCATATATGTCTCATTACAAAGCTCTACTAATTACTATCTAAGCTTCCTTGATATATTTGCCTCTCAGTTTCTTGAGACTATTAGCCCTTGAATCTAATGATCAATAAGCAAGAAACATCCAAATAGCCAATATATCTGACAGGTATTATAGCAGCCTTAGAAACCTGAAGTTTATTGATCTCCTCAAATATGATGTCTATCGGAACCTTCATTAATTCTTGAGAGACCAGAGGGAAAATGTATTATTGCTTTCAGGTACACAGGAACTGAAAGTGTTCAAACACCAGTGAGCTTCAGAATATATATCAAGATAAAAATCAATGTCTTTCAGGTTAATCTCCATTATACATTTATAGCAGTGAGTGGTTTTCTAAGTGTGCCCCTCAAACCTCCAATTCAGAGTAGAAAGCATTATGTTCATTCTGATCAACTCTCTCATAAGAGTTAAGTTGTAGAATGGATTGAATTTAGTCCTAAACTGAGAGTACCAAACTTGATTAGAGGGTTGTTTTATCAGGTAAGATTAAAGGGAATACATATTTTCAGCTAAGCTCAAGGGGAAATAGGTTAATTTCTACACTTACTTGAATAGAGAAAATATCAGAGTAAAAGAAGAGTTATTTATTTTGGTACAAGGTATATACAGCTGGAATTATTGGGATGAAATGTAGAAAAAGAGATAATGGGGGAAATTTGAATGTGATATGTGTAAGAAAGTAGTAAAACTAAAATTGACTGACCTAGTTCTAAGAAATGTTTTAAACTTAATGGAGGGATTAGAATGAAACTGGATGTTTCCATTGCTACTATTTTTCAGCAGTATTTTTTTAGGGGGTGAGGGGGTGGGAGGATTTTGAAGCATCTCTGAGGGTCTATTCATTCATTGTTCCTAGAAGATGGTTTATCTATCAGTGTTCAAATCGTGTGTGCATCAAGTACACTTTCAATATTAGACTTCCCGTTCTCATCTTCGAAGGGACAAAATGGTGCTCACACAATCTTGTCATAAACCCATACTTACTTTTATGTAATGGATGGAGTTGTCACAAAACCATACCATTGGGACACTGGAGCGATGATCTTTTGGGAATTATATACCTATATTGCTTAGGTTTTTCTTGATTAGTAGTTTTTACAGAATCTGTCTTTTAGAGGTTCCTAAGTGAATCATTCCTTTCAAAAGCAATGCATCGTCAGGAATCTTGATGAAGTGTTTCAAGACCCCATGGTCAAATGTTTAATAGTTCTTTGAACTTCACCAGTCATCTGCATTGAAAGGCATCACAAAACATTGACAATATTTTTTATGACAAGAGATGAATAAGATATCTTTGCTTTTGATTCCAAATGCACAACATGATGCAAGTTGGAAAGAAAGACAATATCCTCACTTTCTGGCTCCAAATCTCTTCATTACTGGCTGCTATGAAAGAAGTATGTTTTCAGCAGACAGAAACTGACAGAAATACATAAGCAGTCTTGACAAGCACTTTTATATTTGGCCTTTTCCAGTTGATGCACCATGATGATGAAAGTCCTGAGTAAATTAACAGTCTTCTTTTATATTTCCTTCCTACCTTAAAGTCAATGCAAATATAGTACAAATTGAAAAAAAAAATTAAAAGGTGGAAACAATAACTAAAAACAATAACTGAGAGAATACTAGGAACTTTGAAACAACTTAATTTCCACCTGATAAATTGGAAAAACAAGTCAATGCTTGTATATTAAATGTTTACTATATGCTGGACATTGAGCTGGTAAAAAGTTGAATACATAATTTTTGTTCTGGAGAGACAGGGTACATTAACAGATACTTACAGTGTGGTGAATGGTTTATTAACAGTGTGAACAAAATACAAGACACAGAGGACAGAGCTAATCCCTACTCTCAAGCCACTAGTTATCTTTGGGCAAGATAATTCTTCTCTTCATGGAAGGAAAGATTCTGGAAGTTATTATTGACAAAAGGAATTTAAATGGGTGGCATGGGGAGCCATTAGCTTGTTCAGTTTTTAGGTATCCCTATTCTAATAGGAAGAAAAAAAATAAAAACATGCTTACAGAGAAAAGCACTAGTATGTTGCTAGTTGTTGTTAATGGATTTATCAGCTTAGAAAGTAATTTAGTAACCAATCCTGTATATAAACATGAAGGCTTTATTTGTACATGTTTATTACCAGAGATATTAATATTACAGGGTTTGAGCTAATGTAGAAAACTATTTAGTATGGCTAAAATTCTTCCTCTTAAAAGGGAGCTAGAATGGAGAAACACTTGAAATTGATTTTCAATCTCCAAATACATGGTATTTTTCTTTTGCATGAAAATATATATTGGAGATGTATGGGCCCTTTTTCTTTTCTCTCTGATGCAAACTTTTGTCTTAAATAAAATTTTTAAATAGATCATTAAGGAGACACAGAATGATAATGTTCAGTAATATTGATACATAAAATAAATTTTACTGAAATTATCTGCTATTAAGGGTTTCCTAATAACTTTTGAATGTGCATTTAGAATAAAAACTAAAATTCAAGGGAAAAGCTAAAAATTCACAAATAAATTTCTTGGTTGTGGTTCGAATTTCAGTCAGTTTGTCAACAGAATTCATTCAGCATATTGGCCTCCAACATTTGAAGAGCTGCCAAATTCACCATATTTAATTAATAGGAAAGAAAATGATATTAAAATTTACAATCATTCTCTGCTGTTAACATGCACAGAAGTTAAAGTATTGACAGTCTCAGACTTGCCTATTTATTAGGATCCAGATGTAAGTTTCTTTTCACCCTCTTATGTGCTGTTAGTGATTAAATGAAAAACAAATAAATTATATTAATTAGGAATCAAAACTAATTGATGGGATACACTAGAATCTAAAACTGTAATATCAACAGCAAATACTTCCAGAAGTTCAATTCAATTAGACTAAAAAGTCAACAAAAGCCTGTGCTTTGAATGTCAATTACTCTGCACCATCTCTCCCATTACCACCTGGCCCAGGTACCGCCATTTCTCAGCTGGAAGATGTCAGTATCTTCCACCATAATCTGCTGCCTTTCTTATCCCTTTCTGATCCTTTCCCTCCACAGTCTGTACCAGCCACAAGGACTTTCTTTTCATTACCTAAGTGATCAAATCTCCTTAATGTAGCTCCAGCTGTTCCCCTGTTGTGAGGAGTCCTGCTATATGCTCTTCTTGCCACTCAGATCTCTTCACCATTTACCTAACAATTCCATTTAAATTAGGTCAGAACCCAATACACTTTATCTTATTATCCTTTTTCATACCTTTTATAAAACTTAATTTGTGTCTCTTTTTCCTATAACAAATGCAAGCTCTCTTAGACCAGGGTTTTCTCTGTCTTATTTCCCACTATAGCTCCAGGATCTAAGCAGCTACTTGGCTATATTAGACTGCCAAAAAAATATATTTTTAATGAAGAAACAAGCTTTTTGAGGAAGATTTTAGAAAATTAGGATTTTAAGGTGCAATCTAAATATGGATTCTGATTTTATTAATCAAAATTTTAAAGTTAGAAGAGATAAAACATATCCAAAACTATTTTAATCACCATTTTGGAAATTAGTGTGTACAGAAGCATTAAATGCTCTCATTCCTTCATTTTTTTCCCAAAATTCAGTCCTGAAGATATTTAGAATAGCTAGAAATTTCTATTTTCAGAATGTAAAGTGTATAGACAATGTAATCTTCAGAAACATAAAGATGAAAAAACCACAAAGCAAAACACGTGAGAAAGTATTACAGCACAATCACAAGTAATTCCAAGGATTCTATCTGAGAATTATTCTGAGAAATATGATCTAAGAAGTTATCTGAGAAAAATTCTATGCAGAATTATTGTCTCTGGTGCTGGACAAGTGACTTGCCAGTGAAAACAAGTGTTATTGACAAGCTCCTTGGATCATGAATGCCAAATGTGTCCTCATGAACTTAGAGGGAGACAAGTCAGCATCTTTGCACGCTTCCGCATATTAGGCGGCATTTTGGATGTCATCATAGTTGGGGTTCTGCCAAATGAGTGACACAGAAGGGAGAGTGGGTTATGTGTTTTGATTGTATTAAGTGAGAAATTAATGGCGATGGACCAAGGTCTAACCTGTGTACAAGAGTAAACTGCAGGCCTGAGGACAATGCTTGACACTAAGAAAATTAGTAGAGTCAATGAATTGTGTGCTAAGGGAAATCAAGAAGTTGTTGAAATATGTACAAAGTAATAGAGTTAAAATGTGTGGATATGGTATAAGAGGATCTCCTTTAAATCAAGATTTTGGATGTCACATTGTATTGATGGTAAAAAAAAAATTCTAGGAAATAACAATGAAATGGGTGGATAAATGGGATGGAGGAAAACTGTATTTCCATTAAGAATGCCAAAAAATCTGAGCCTCCCTGATAGCCTAGGGGTTAAGTCTCAGCACTATCACTGCTAAGGCCTGAGTTCAATTCCCGGCCAGAGAGCTGACCCACATGTTGCTGCAGAGCTCTTCTGTCTCTCCCATTGCTCCCCTCAGCAGTGTGTTTCAGTAGAACCACCTGTTCTGCTCCCCACTCTGCCTCTGGTGAATCTTCTCACCACCACCACCCAACCTGCACCTCTGGTATACACCCCAATTCTTCTACAGAAAATGAAAAATAATAAAAGGATGCCAAAAATCTGAAATTCCCAGTGGCATGCTTCAAGCTACCAGATTTTGAGTATCCTATAGTAACCAACAGTTGCAAGCAGTAAAGAGAAGGGTGACTCGGGTGCCCAATCTAAGTGAATGTAAATGAATGTTTTCTACTGATGGCAAAACTTAAATAGAGCATTTAATTATAGTCAGATAACATGAGTTTCAAAAGGGTTTGGACTTATGGAAGTGTTATGGCCTGAAAATTTGTGACTCCTACCCCCCCCCCCATTCATTTGTTAAATCTTTAACACTTAATTGGTGGTATTTGGAGGGAGGGGCCTTTGGAAGTTAATTAAGGTTAAACAAAGGCATGAGGGTGGTGCCCTTGCTATGGGCTAAGTGCCCTTATAAGGAAGGAAGAGACACCAGTGCTTTCTCTCTCCTGGAGTGAGAAGAGGCAGCCCCTTAAAACCAGGAACAGAGTTCTCCTTAAAATCTGAACTTGTTGGAGCCTTGATCTTGACCTTCCCAGGCTGCAGATCATTGAAAAATAAGTGTCTGTGGTTTAAGACCTGTAGTCTAGGATACTATGTTGTACAGTCCAAGCTAATTACAACCAGGAGTAATGAGGAGAACTCGTTTGGAAGCAGTCATATGGAGCAAGTAGAATTCTCCACTTCCAGACCTAGGACCACAGTAGGTAAGTGATGTAAGTGGTGTGTGAAAAATTAGCAACCCTAAGTCACCTATAAACGCTGCCTCTCAGATTTCCTATCAAGGTGTTATGAGAAAGGATAACTTCAGAGGAGTTTTAAGGTGTAGAATATTTGGTGGCAGAATGTAAAGCGCAAGTAGAAGGAATGTAGGCGTTGAAAGCAGTCTGAGGTGAGGAGATATAGAGGTTGGGAAAAATATCCAGGTGATGATTTAGGGTTAGGTCAGGACAGACAGAAGGTAATAAGTATGTAATACAAGGCTTTCTTAATTGTCTTTAATTAAACAGGGATTATTGATAATAATTATAGTCCCCTGCAGACTGGTTATAGTGGTGATGTTTCTGGTGTTGGAGGCATCTCAAGTGCTGGCCTTTTTGTAGAGAACATATTGCTCTGTTGGCCTCCCTTTCATTCTGCAGTGTGATGACACAGTTGTGAAATGGATAGCTGCATCCCAGTGCCGGGGGCACGTTGGTTTTGTTTGACACAGAACATCTGGAACTTTTAAGCTACTTTTAAATGCATGTTTGAGCTGATGTGTTACATACTAGCATCCTGTGCATTTAGCTGCAAAACAACTACTTTAGATACGGGTATGAGGTTTTTTCTAACATGCCTGTTATGGAGGTGATATATCTTTTTGATAAAATTACTGTTTGAAACATCTTATAAATTTAATACAGTGTACATATTTGGCTGTGTGTAAATATTTGATGAGGAAATTTGCCTAAAACACTTTGATGACTAATGCACCAGTGCAAATAAATTTACTAAATAAGTGGATATTTCATGGATATAGTGAATAAGTACAATAAAATATTAATTTATGATATGCAGTAATAACAGCTAACATTGTTTTGCATTCATTCTATATTCTAGACACAATTCTCAGTCTGTCACATATATTTTCTCACCTAATGTCCATGACACTATAAAATAAGGACTTTTATCAACCATAGTTCTATATGAAGATACTGATGCACAAAGGTTAAAGAATTTACATAACAGCACTCTGATATTATCAGGAGAAGCTGAGACTTAAACCTTGATGCCAGATCTGACACTAGACACACACATATATTCATGCATACACCCATGTATATGTGCATATTCCAATCTAAATAAAACATGCTCCATGCTATTTGAAAGAATTTAGGCACCAGGACAATTAAGGAAATGAGGTGATTATGTCTGGCAGATAGAACAAGAAAGAACAAAAGGAATTAACAGCATGTGAGAGCTGAGATGAGCTATGAAATAAAAAGGATGGTATTTCAAGAAGCAATACCAGCATGCACTCACCCAGAAAGTATATATTTACAAATAGCAAATACTTTAACTGGAGAGGTGGCAAATATGAAAAGGAGTAATAGTCAGTAGGAATGGAATAATAAATAGGGACATTATTGAAAGCTGTTTATTAGAGTCTATTTAAGAGATAGTGGGAAACGGAACATATTTGACCTGACAAATTGTTTTGCTAATAGCCATGTTTTACCAAGATTAATCTGGAAGAAATTAATTATATGAGTCAGCACAAAAACTGCTGAGTTTAAAATCACCTTAGGCATTTCTACAATATGTAATGGAAAAAGTAAGGGGAATCTTTTTTACACTTTGCTGTAACTTAGATGTAACTTCTGTAGCTTTAATTTTCCAGCAGTATGACCCTAATGGAAATTACTAATCTAATATTTCAAATCTTAAAATTAAAGACAAAAGTTAAACCTGAACTAATGTTAAATTTGAGTGTACTAAATAAGTTAAATATTCTTAGAATTCACTGCTCAGTTCAACTCCCCCTCCCCAAAATTCATCCACACTTCGTTTTCTTCTTCCATCAGCATCAGCATTATTGGTTATAATATCTGATAAATGGCCCTTATTTGTATCTGAAAGGAAAACGGTATAAGATAGAATAATAATAAACAAGTCAATATACCTCATCTCTTTTACCACTTCATGATTACACTTGTTTAAATAATTGTTTAACAAAGCAAACAAAATATGACTAAAAACCATGCTTTGGAATCTCTCCAATTAAACCAGCTGGAATCTCTCCAATTAAAATGGGTCATACAGGGACAATTTTAGCCACACTCCATCATAAACAGTTTTATTAAAACTGTTATCAAATGATTAACATATAATAAATAGAATATGCTATGTTATTGGAAAATGTCTATATTATGAGCAAATGGTAGACACATACATATATACACCTTTTTATGTGTACATGCATATATATGTGTGTGTATATATGTGTGTGTGTGTGCGTGTGTGTGTGTGTGATGAAAGTGAGTTAAGCTACTGCTATGCACTGTATGCCCTCTCTCCATCATCCTCAATTCTTGACGCCTTTCATCAAGTTGTCACCTCCTTCATCTCCTATCCTAGGATTTTTAATGCTAAAAGTAGTTTTCTGTCAATTATTCTAAGTTATTTTCTGTAATCTGCTATGGAAGAGAGCATTTCAAAACAAGTGCATTGAGATTTTTATGAGACTCCTGAGTTTGGAGTGAGAGTGAACAGTCTTTTCTAGAATGCACACACACATTGTATATATTTGTAATAGTCCATTATTTTATAAGCACAATGTAACAGGAATTTGAAAAACCTGTAGAAAAAAAGTAGCAAAAATTGGTCTGAGGAATGAACTATACACATTCACCTACTCTTTTATTACTTTCTTTATTTGGAATGAAAGAAACATGGCATTGTTTGTGCCTTATCATTTCTGTGGTTAAAGATGTAATTTGGAAGTAAGAGCACATGGTAAATATGGCTAAACAAAACCCTCCTCCTTTAGGTAGAAGGGGTAATTAGTCATGTGCTACAGACAACTCTGCCAGCCCAATAGAGGGGCTTTCGTCCCAGTAATCTAAACTTGTCAAATATATTTTAAATGAAGTGTTTTCTTACTTTCTTTGTTTTGGAATTCAGAAAGCTGTTTGCCTATATTAAGTTCAGATATCTAAACATAAACGTGTTAAAATTATGTTTGTAGTATCTAAATATATTTGTTTTTAAAGAGAGTTGCATATTTAAAATAAGTCAGTTATACTGTTGTTGTTGTTTTTTTTTTTCTCTGTTTCTAAGATATGAAAATTAAATTGGTATCTTCTTTAAAGCAAAAACCTTGGGTGAACCAGAATATGTCTATCAGAATGTCAGGACAAAAGGAGTGAATTACAATTAATGGAATAGATTTAATAATTCAGTTTAAGTTTTTGGTCTGTTTTTAGCTATTTTATAATTTTTTATAAAAGTAATCATGGACGCTGTTATCTTATAAGACATTTGATGCTGCCAACATTTTGGGAATGCATTATACTCCCTAGTTATCTGGAGCGAGAAGATGTCCTACAAAATCAGCTAGCCAACAAAAGCCAGTCTTTTTGAAGACCCTCCAGCCAGCCAGTGATTTTTCCTCTAACCTGCATGTCATATTCTAGAAAAGACTGTTCACTCTCATCCAAACTCACGCATCTTATAATAATCTTAATGCACTTGTTTTGAAATATTCTCTTCCATAGCAGATTATAGAAAATAATTTAGAGTAATTGACAGAATACTACATTTAGTACTTAAAATGCTAGGATAGGAGATGAAGCAGGTGACAACTTGATGGAAGGTGTCAAGAAGCAAGACGATGGAGAGAGAGTATTCAGTGCATAGCAGCAGCTTAACCCGCTTTCATCACCGCTGACAGGATCTTTATATGCTGTGCAGCTCAGTCACTCATATTTCTCATAATCATGAGTCATTAAGAAAAAGCTAAATTAGATTCCATACATTATGTTTAAAGAGGCATGGCAGTGTGTCAGATATTGGATTAATATCCCTGGGGGGTGGGGGAAATAGGCTATTCTTACATTTGAATTCCTTGGCTGCACAGGTAAAAAATCATCTCCCAAAGATATAGATGTAAAGAGGAGCTTGTGGTTTGAATATGTCAGTTATTCAAAACTGAAATGGGAATGATTTATCACTAATCATGCTAACAATCTGCCAATGTTTACATTTTGGAAAATGTATTTGAATATTTTACTTCATGTGATAGTCACAACTCTGAGGTGAATATTTTCAGATTTTACACAAAAGGAAACTAACGATCAAAGAGATGAAAATAATCACCCTAAGCAACAGAGCTAATAACAACTGGATGTGGCCAAAATACAAATAGCATAATACCAACTTTGTTTGCTTCAAAAACTGTCACTTCCCATTTTTTCTGGATATTATATATCGATATGAATATCTGTCACATTACAAACTAGATCAAATCCAGCAGTGAAATGAAAGTCACAGCCTACTACAGTAAATCATATTACTCCTTTGATTCTAAGATGGAAGTTCTTCCCCATAGGAAAAACAATCTGCATTATCCATCGTTTCTAACTTTTGTTAGAGAAGCTTAGCATTAATTTAGAATTCTTAGCATTCCAGTGAAGGTAGGACATGTGGGACTTTTGCTGGTGACTAGAAGTATAAAAAAAGATTGCACATCCTTCTCTTTTTTAAGGGTTTCAATGGCATTTCATATTAATACAAGAAGAGCAGAGACAGACAATGCAGGGAAGTGGTTAAGAGTATTCTAGAACCAGATTTCCCTCCATGCCAATCCAGACTTTAGATTTGTGACCTTTGCTTCCTCACTAGGTGCCTCCTCTTTTCTCTACAAATGGGGATAATAATACTACTTACCTTGTAATTTGTTGTGGAGAATAATTGCATGTAAGTTCCTTTACATAAGGTTAAAAACTTCATATGACATGTAATTTTTGGACCTCACAACAGCCCTAAGATTTAACTGTTTTTATCCGTAGAGATGAGATCATTGAGCCTTAGAAAGTTAATTAACTTGCCCATTGTCAAACAGGTGTGTGTGGTAGAGCAGGAAATGAAACACAAGTCTGATTATAAAGTCTCCTTTTTAAAGGGTATAATACATTTTAACCTGCAACCTGCAAAATATATTCCCTAAAGTAGTGCATTAGTTAATCAGTACAGAAAGTATGGAATTATATAAAATCAATTTTTCTTAATTAGACACTCCTCTTTTTTATTTACAATTGTTTTATTTACAATTTATTTACAATTGTTTCAAGATTAGATGTCCTACCAACAAGATAACACAGTACTGGACCATCACCAACAATGCTAGTTACCATTGATGAATATCTGTTACAAATCAAGTATATGCACTGTATCAAGACCTTTTAACAACAAAATAACAATAATTATGTTTGCAGAAAACCACATTGAGCCTTTTATAGCTTAAGAGTGCACCTAAGCATATCAGATACAATGTTGCAGATCTATGACAGGAAGCCCTAAGCAGACACCTTAGGCCCAGAGCCTACACCTTTGCTACTGTGCAGGGTACCTCCTGTATAAACTTCCTTCAGCAAGCAAACAATATCTTTAATACAGCTACACCTATCTAACAATAGTGTTCTTATGTAAAATAATGTGGTTGGCATGCCTTCACATTCTTCTCTTATTTTAAACCCAAGAAATGTTTAGTTTAATTTCTCTATTCCATGTTCCACCCAGGCAGGCATCAATTCATCCAGTTAGCCATCCAGCCACCTATCACTGTTCATCTTTCACTTCACCTAACCATTCAACAAGTGGTTATTAAGCATCTTCTCTGTGCTGCCCCTCTGTTTAGTGTTTAGGAAGATGTGTTTAGTGTTTAGGTGATGGTGTGTGGGTGTGTGTGTGTTTATCTTAAGTGCCAGTTATTCTAAATTCTGGATTCCCTTGTATATATTTTGCAAGTATATATAACATATAAGTATGTATATTGCAACTTTCTCTTTTTTGTTTCTCATTCTTCCTTTTACATGAGAACATGATTAAAAATATACATTCTGCTATATTATCTATTTATATACCTATTCGCAGAATTCTTGTAGAGATATTCATAATTCACTATCATCCTTCTGATACTCATTAGACTCCTGGATTCATTAGACTCCTGATACAAAATGATATTTTGTCTCCATAAAACTTATATTACACATAGAAAAGACAAAAATAAAAAAACAAACCAGCAGATACATGTTTACTATATCAAGTGGAACTATGGAGATAATTAAAACTAGGTAAAGGAAACAGGACATGTGACTTCTGTAAGTTATGTGACCACACATGTCTCACAAGTAAGGTGGCATTTGAATTTGTTTCTGAAATAAGTGAGTCATACAGATACCTAGCAAAAATGATTTAATGGGATGAAGAGCAAATATAAAGGTTCTCAGGCAGAAACTTGCTTAACATAGTATTATGACCATCTTGTCTAGAAGAAGGAGTGAGGAAATAAAGTAGCAGATGAGGTCAGAGAAAATGCAAAAGTATTGATAGCGTAATTCTAACTATTCAGGGAATTATATATTATTCTAAGAATTTTGATTTTCAATCTAAGTAAGTTGAGAATATGTGTCGATGTAAGCAAGAGAATAACTTGGTCAGATGTATCTTTTAAAAGTGCCGCCATTCTTTTAAGTGTATGGAGAATAAATTATATAGAATGGAGAACAGTTAGATAAAAGCATGCCTTGGACAGGATAAATGAAGTGGATAGAGAGAACTACAGACAAAGTGAAACAAACACATTCTCTTCTTGCACAGGTTGTAATGCATGTGAGAAAGAGAGGAGTCGATAACTGAAACTAAGTTGGACAGCATTGACATTTTCTAAGATGAGAAAGACAGAGGAGGCTCTAATGGGGGAAATTTCAAGACAACACCATTATGATATGCCAATACTTTTTATATATTACAATATTTAGTCCTTGTATAAAGTACAATTCAGTTAGTACCATCAACCTTTTTTTTAACAGAGGAAACCAATAATAACTAAAGTTAATTATTTCTCTAAGTTCACACGATTAGACAGTAAATTGGAATTCCAGTTCATATCGGTGCCATGCTAATGCTGTTGTTATGTACATTATCTGCCTTTCTACCCCCCAAACTAACTTATATTATGTTAATGTTTATCAGGATCTTTCCTGACTATGTGATCCAATATTACCATTGAAATACATACTCTAAGTGTATACAGTGTATTTAGTTTTTATTTCCTGGAATGCTGTGTTCAATTAGATATTCAGACAAAAAGACTTTTGAACAGGTATACTATGCTTAATAAAGATGTAAACACTATCAGACTAGTACAAGCCAAGTGATTCATGTGGTCTTTATGTAACATGTTATAATATCTAATTGTGTATTTATCACTAGAACAATTTTGTCAGTGAATGATAAGATGCAAAACTTCTCTAAATTGAACCTAGAAGATATGCACTCAGAGAAACACATAGATACATACACCCCCCCACACAGAGCAATTAGAATCATTGATACTAGTGCTGAAAAGATGTAACCTTATTGTTGTTGTTGTTGTTGAAATGACAAAATAGTTCCCAGAATAATTAAATAAATGCTTAAATTCACAAACTGAAGAATCTGGCTTCAGAGTTTCTTCATTTCTTTGCAAAAAGGCACAGTTTATTTGTGTTGTCTATATCTTTAGCATTTACTAAATTTGATGAAAATTGGGTAAACATTTCAGAAAGTGTAATAGCACTGGTTAACACTTAAGAAATTTGGTGGATTAGATTTTTCAGAAACTTTCTCCCAGTGTTTCACTTTCCTGGGATTAGAAATTTGGAGGAATTTGCTGAAAGGTTGATCTAAATTAATGGTATTCTTTATTTGAATAGGCATTAAAATTTTGCTTAGGTAGTTAATAGTGTTTCAGTGTTGACTTGTAGTGAAAATATCAAGTATTGTTCTAGAAAAATATGCCTTGTGACTGAATAGTCCATCAGAATATTTCAGTTAATAATGAATTATTTGTTGATTCTGTGTCTGTTGGAAGCTTTATAAACTTTTTCGGTCTGCTATATCCTTATTGGACAATAACTATTTTGGTCAATGAAGTCATGGTACTAGATCTTGAAACAATCCAAAAGAATGTCTCTGAAGAAGAACATAAGAATTTTAATTGCCACCCAGCATACTTCTCTAACTCATTATAGGTATCTACAAATACAAGATATATACACAAGCTTCTGGTTTCAATATAATATTGCTTCTTCACAAAATGAAAGCAATATGTTTAATAGTTGAAAATTAGCCACTATTGAAATTTATACATAAGTCTTCCCCATTCATTCATTAGAGTATTTTAAAGGCAATTATATCTAGAAATGTGTGTTTGTGTTTTGAGTAAGATTCAAGGTTAAATGACAACAGGTTGTTTATTAAAGGAAAGCTCTTTCATTTGGCATTAATAATTTTAATTAAAACTGGAACTTTCTTTAATAATGGAAAAGTGTTACAGCCTTTTCTGGCAAAAATCCATGTCTAAACTGGAGGCAGATTGTCTGAGAATTTAATGATGTAGGGCCTTACAAAACATATTTGGTATATTAAGAAAGTATCTGTATACTTAATAATAATTATAGACTAATAATAATAATAATAGTAGTAATAATAATTCTTGTATGTCTAGATTCAACTTGTGTAGAATAGATGCTTGAATATATTTGAACCCTTTTGCTTTATTTATTTTGTCCTTACATTTTTCAAGTCACTATTTTAGGTTCTGAATGCCTTGATTATCACAAGCTATGTGGCAAAACTTCACCCTTAAAATAGAAGTCATATAAATAAAGTCAGGTTTAATTAGCAAATGCATATCTTTTCTGTAGAGCAAATAAGTCATTCATTGTAAATTATTCACAAAGGGCATTTACAAAGTCATGAAAATTATTATATTTACGTTTGTGTGTGTGTGCATAAATCTTCATTTCTTTAACTTACTAAAGCACAGAAGGTTAAAACACTATTAGCATTTCATTTTTTATTTGTAAGAAATACTATTAGGAATACTGGACCATATTAAGAACACACACTGTTGATTTTGTTGTATTAGTGTTTAGCTTATTGAAGCCAGACTGCTTGGGTTTGACTCTTGATTCCAGTATTTGCTAGCATAGTGATTTCCTTCCTCATAAATTGCTTCATTTCTCTAAAATGTTAAATGGAGACAAGCACAATATTTGTCACAGTGTAGTGTCATCATTTAGTTAATTAATACATATAAATCTCTTAGAACATTGTCTAGAATGTAATACATGTTAAATAACATTAATTGCTGTCATTATATTTTATTTTTAGTAGTATTTGTCCTTATTTTCCTAGACTTTGCTAAAATAGATCTGATTTAACCATATTTGATTATCTTTTATGTTAGATGGTAATGGTTCTAATATCTGAACTATTTTATATATTTACAAATTACATATTTATTTTGTAAATTTTGGAAATACATTTATCAAAGTAAGAAAAAAACACAATCTTTTCTACCAAAATTATTGCTATTTGTATAGGGCGATTTTTTGAGTTTCTATTCTGTCATATAATTAATGAATAGTTTACATTGTTTGTCATTATGTGCGTGACATTTTATAACTATTGATACTTAGCATGTTATTTTTGAGAAGATTTTGTATTTATAAAAAGTAATGCATTATGAGTAATCCTAAATTACAGCTTTTTAAAGTTAGCATTTTTTTATGAAGAGTACTGCATTGCCAATAAAAGACCACAAGAGAAACTGCAATAGAGAAGTTTATTACTCACTGGTCCTGGAAAAGTACATGGTGTGCTTTGAGAGTTCACAAGCATCAGAGTGGGGTACAGGCAGAGAAAGAGAGGGCTGGACTTGAGGCGCATACCTTTATTAGGGTACATGGGATAAATGCTCAAGTGTATCATTGCAGTATTATGTATAATTTTTTCAGGAAACTCTATATTGTTTAGCATTCTTTTTTTTAATATAATAGATATTTATTTTTGTTATTCATATCTTTTACATTATTATGAATTCCCCGTAAGTTACCCACCACCTGTTCACCCGTGGAGCCATCACCATAGTCCTCCGTGCTCCCCTCCTCCCCCCTCTTGAGCCTTCCCCCTCCCCTCCTTCCCTGCTGAATGTTGCTTTCTTATTTGGCTCCCCTATATTCCTGTTATAAGTGAAACCATTCGATATTTTTCTTTCTGGCTTATTTCACTGATCATGATCCCCTCTAGGTCCATCCATGTTGCTGCGAATTGCATGTGTTTGTCTTTTTTGAATGCTGAATAGTATTCCATTGTGTATATGTACCACATCTTCTTGATCCAGTCATCTATTTT
>PVIJ01016885.1:0-31270 GCA_004024925.1 Scalopus aquaticus | reverse complement strand
GGGAGGCAGAGGGAGGGCAGGAAAGGGCACAAAATGGAATAGAAAAGAACACAAGGGACCATGGAGATGGATCACGGGTGAATTGGTGGTGGGCTACCCAAGGGGAATACAAAATGTAAAAGACATAAATAACAATAAAAATATATAATTAAAAAAAAAAGCTAGGGACTAGACATAGACATAGTAGAATGCAGGAAATCTTTTTAGTGAGGGTGGAGTGCACATGGGCACCAGAATTTTTGGATCAGCCACAGAGAATCTGGCTGTTGGCTATACAAGTGGTGAGATCCTTGGGAAATAAGAGAGAGTTCGTTGTGCACCACATAACAGAGTAGCAAAGAGGTGGGTAGAACTTGAGTTCTGTGTAGCAGTGATTAGTGCTTGCTCTGGACACAACTGGAGAAAAGGCAGTGTAAAACTTTCTGCCTGAAGTAGCCTTCTCTCTACTCCAAGATGGAGATCTAGTCTATAGACTCCATTTTCCCCTCTCTCCTTCACCTGCCACCAAGATAGACAAAGAAGATAAACAAATAAAACTAAAGCCACAGTGCCCCAACAAGAAAAACCAAATGAAGCAACACATATACATATGAAACAATCATCAGAAAATCGCATTAAGAAAATTCCATACCACTGAACCAAAAAGGATGAAATACCTGATTGTAAACTTAATAAAGGAGGTGAAAAACCTATACACTGAATATTATAAGAATTACAACAAAATAAAGGAAGAAGAGCAAAGAAATGGTAAGATATCTTGTACTTATGGAATATAAGAATGTTGTTAAAATACTCTGACTTCTGAAAGCAATTATATATTCAATGCATTATCTATCACAATCCCAATGACGTTCTTTCAAGGAAATAGAGCAAACAATTATAAAATGTGTATGGAACCATGAAAATATCCCAAATAGCTAAATCAATCCTCAGAGAAAAGGGGGAAAAAGAGGTGGTATCATGTTCCCTGACTTCAAACTATACTACAAAGCAATAACAATCAAAACATTTTGATATTGTAACAAAAGCAGAAACATAGACCAATGAAAAAGAACAGAGCCCAGAAATAAACCTATGCAAATATAAAGAGCTAATCTTTGAGAAAGGAGTCAAGATCATACAGGAGAGAAAGATTTCAACAAATGGTACTTGGAAACTTGGACAGTCAATACTAAAATAAATAAAACAAGTCCAAGGTTACACTTCTGGACATCAACTGCAGGATGTGCTTGGGGATGCAAATACAATGACAAGGGAAACAAAACACACAGATGTTATTACATCAAACTAAAAACTTTGTATACCAAGAAAAAAATCACCACAAAATATAAAAAGGCAACCCATTACCCAAATGTTCCATAAAAGGGAGAGGAGTGTCACAGTGCAGTAGGCCCAGGAATAGGTATCACTTTCCCCACCCCCATTTACATGCACCTGCCTCAGATTACAACTCCCAGCATGCCATGAACTAGGCTTCCTGAGTGGGGGACTCTGGGAAAAGGAGAGGAGAAAATGAGCTAAATATTGGAGGTGGGACAAAGAAAGGGGAGACATTTGGAGAAGAGACATGTGGGTAAGAAACAGGGAGGCTGCTCCAAATCATTGGTTCTGGCAGCTTTAGTGTTTTGG
This sequence comes from Scalopus aquaticus, assembly GCA_004024925.1. NCBI lineage: Eukaryota > Metazoa > Chordata > Mammalia > Eulipotyphla > Talpidae > Scalopus > Scalopus aquaticus. Next base: position 29,641 of record PVIJ01016885.1, on the reverse strand, counting down.
TGGAAACAATGACAACTGTTATCTTGACCTCATGGTCTATTATATGCTAAACCTTGAATTTGGGGCCTCTCCTTATGTCCAAGATCTCTGGGACCTGCCTAAGCCCTTTCTTGTGGTTCCTTCAAATATGTGCCTTAGGTTTGTTCTGGTACTTTTGAGCCTTTGAAGCCCCATGTGAGCCAAGCCTCTATGGCTGGGCATTTGCCTATGAGGAGATGGGTAATTTTCAGTGTTTGATTGGGAATCTGTTATTGAAATCCCCCCTTTCTCTGTCTTCCCCTCTCCTATGACTTTTATACCAATTAATGTCATGTCTATCTTTGAAGAAAGGACAAGGAGTAACGGAGGAGCTAAGTTTAATGAGAGAAGGAATGGGGAAAAGAAAATGCTAAAAGAAATTAGCACTTGGAGCATTATTGTGTTTTTTTTAATTTACTTTTACTCCTTTTTATATTTTACAAAAAGGAAGAAAATAACAATACAGACTGCCTACTTATATAATAAATGTATGACTTTCTATATTACATAGACTATAGTCAGTCATTATGAAATGAGACACCTGTTTACAATAAGTGAATACCCAATGTAGTCTTCTCATCTGAAGATAATCACAATATAAACAATAAACATTTGTGGCATTTTACAGTTTACCGAGACCCATACCCTAAGTTTTTTTTCTAAAAAATCTGTCTATGCTGAGCTAAAACCACAATTCACTGGTTTGGTTTCTGACCTTGTGAACTCATGGAAGTCCTTTCTTTTTCTCATATTTTCCAACTATAAAAATGGAAGAATTTTAATGCTACATATTTACATATTTGAGGACTACCATAAAATATGTTGGTGTGTTCTATTTTGAGATTTCAAAATAGAATGCTAATATTGGATATAAAATATTATTTTGGACCTTCTTCAATTTTTTATGTCTTTTTATGTCTTTAATTATACTCACAAAGTTTTAGTTTTTTCTTTTCATTATACAAAATGAAAATACTTTCCCTGGCCTTAATGATTATTTTCCAAACCAATTCTAACTAAAAGTCAAAAGAATTTCCTTTGCTGAGTTCCTTAGGGAATACATATGATTTTAACCTTCAGACTTCTAAAATCCAATATATTTGCCAGTAGTAATAAGAATATGAACTTTCACTTGAAGTGCCTGATAGGCTTTACAATGTAGTGTACTAGAATGGAAAGGAAATAACACAGACTTCAGAAATCAAACAGAAATGGTTTGAATACTGCCTTTATTATTAGCAAGTTACTTTGCCCCAGGGTGTTTTAATATCTGCATCTGTACCATAGATAAAATGGTTCTTAACTCCAATAATTTTTGTGAAACTTAAAAAAGATAATATATATTTTTTAATGCCTGGAAAAATTAATCCTACTGTAAGTTCTAGATCCTCTCTTCCTTTCCTCCCTTAATTAGATTTCACTGTATTTGTTTGTCACAGATGTTGGTGTTTCCTTATTTTGTAGGAGAAAATGAAGAATAATAATTAAGGTCTCAAGGAACCTCCTGACCAGAAACAAAGATCAGAATGTTTTCAGGAAGTCTGCCTATTTCTAATTTATTATTTCAGAATACAAGAGATACTGGCTTTCTAAGTCAATTTAACAAAATCATATTTGGTCCTCTTCTCCTTAACACCATGTATGGAGTCAGGTCGACAATGAGAAACTAATAGTCTTTGACCAGGGGGTTCCTTGATGTCCTCTTATCTGGCTTTGTGTATCGAGGCTCCACCAGCAGTGACCTTGTGAAAAATGGCAGAGCTAGGACTGGAACACAGGCCCATTGCATCCAAGCCCTGTATTGCCTCTTCTAGGATTGTACTTTGTTAGAGATTTTCATATTTACCTAGCATTTATGCCATTCTCGGGAAACCAAAGTCAGATTTGCCTTTTCTCTCTGAAATGTTTAATCTCAATTGTCCCAGAACTGAAAGCACCCGCAAATTCTCTATGTCCCATGATTTAGAAAATCACGGTACTCAGCAGTAAAGTGCCATGCATAGAGGCTGTGCTTTCACACAATGGCCACATAAAACCAAGATGAATTGACTTAGCACAAGAAACAAAAAGTGCCACACTATAGCTAGGAGGGTAAGGTTGATCTAGTTTTACATCTATCACTATGTCTCTGAAATTCTAGTCTGGTTACTTAAATTTCTTTGGATCTCTGTTTTCAAATCTCTACTTTGTGCAGGTTGTTATCATATAAAAGATGCAATCTATAGCTCACATACCAATGCCATAGACATTTGCTTGACAAATGCCATTGCCTTAAAATACACAAATCAAAACCTTTTCAGGTATAGGAAAATTGGCCAAGAACATAGTTTCTGCAGAAAATACCCCTCATTAAATGGGAGATGTTCAAGTGAAGGGGTGAGTTCTAGATGATACAGCAATTTCCTATCTGGGGAGTCTTTCTAACTGTGAAGTTAATGTGGCTACAGTGCACCCTTGTGTCATCACATAGCAATCCCAGACCAGCTCTGCATATCTAGTGTCAAAGAATGAATACCGTAAATCCCCCAGATTCATTTCTTTAGGCACCACTTGTAGACAAAACCATGTAATCTACAGCAGAATTTGGAATTTAAGACTTTCATGATTTAATCACTGTTGTGTAGAGCTCATAGTTCTGAAGCAGGAAACATATATGTGTGTGCTTATTATATATATATATTTGTTTTTGTTTATTTTTACCTTTCCAGATCAAGTACTTGCATGCTGACTTAACCATGATGGATCACGGCATTTTCCTTGCTCTCTTTCTTTTAATATCTATTTCCTTGCAGTGTTTTAAACTTCCCTTCTATTTCCTGGTATTCATTCTACTTAAGAGTAGAATGAAAGTTGTAGCAAAAGTTAAACAGTTTGGAAATGTGGTTAACAGTGTGATGTGACTGCTTTCTTAAGTGTTAAAATTGCCAGTAAATCAGAAAGAAAAGAGAAAATAGAGCATTTACCTAAAACCCAAAGCAGAATTCTACTAACATGAATAATTTTCAGGGCTTAGGAGACTATTAAAACTTTTCTTTACACATATTTTTGGGGTCCTTTGAGATCTCTCACTGAATTCACAGATGTTTATAATATCTTGATGAGTCCAGTAATGTTCAATTTTAGAATCACATTTTAAGTCCCTCTAGCTCAAAAAATTTCTGATTTTATTATCTTTACTAACAGGTCTGGCATGCAGCTTTAGGACCATAATGGTTGAACTAGTGACTTATGACATAAGTCCTCAAAATTTAGGAATGTGCTAAATTTAATTACCCAAATAATACATTCACAAATTTCCATTTAAGCTTTTATTTAAACACTGATTTAGTCACTGTTTTCTGCCAGTGCCTGAGCTAGGAGACTGCAATATGTGTTCCCTGTTCTCAAGTTGCCCAGTCCAGTAGAAACGACTTATATAGGCTTCACGTATGTGCTGTTAGCTTATTTTATAGTTTTCATATCATAAAATTCCTTATTCCTTCTCTCATGGAATAGAGCCCCTGTTCTTAAACTTTAAAGTTCTAAGTATAACCAGCACGTGATACTTTTAGGATGACTTCAATATGGTAAGGAATCCTAAGACTTTTCGTGGTCTTGATTCCCTTACCTTCCCACACCCACCAAAAGTGTAGAGAGAGACACATAACTCCCTTTGTAATGCAGAGGGCCACAGTTTGAATGGAATTAATACATTTGAGAAAGGAAAGGGAGGATTGCCCCTTGCCTTGTGTAGTCCTAATTCACATATTTGGTTATCTTAGAAATGACGTCAAGGAGTTTCTGGCAAACAGTGTCTTACAACCAGCAAAGCTACAGAATAAGGACAAAATAGCCTTGGTTACATTGAGTTGAGCTTGGTAATATGGTTTCCAAATGGTTATTTTTACACCCCTTTGGATTCTTGAAGTTTTGTAGGGGCCATTTAAGCAGTAGCTATACCAAGTACCCTTTCGAATTTTATTTTAATTTTTATTGAAATAACATTGGTTTATAACAGTATATAAGTTCCAGGTGTACAGCATTATAATTCAACATCTGCATTTAGCACATTATGATCACCACCAAAAGTGTAGTTTCCATCCACCACCATACAATTGATCCCTTTTACTCAATTTACCAACCCTCCTTCCCACTTCCCTTCTGGTAACTACCACTTTATTCTTTATAATCTAAGAGTGTGCTTTTGTTTTGTTTTGTTTGTTCATTATCTTATTTCTTTATCCTCCACACAAGACTGAAGTTATATGGTATTTTTCTCTTTGACTTATTTTATTAAAAATTTGTACCTTCAAGTTCCATTCATTCTTTTCACAACTGGCAATATTTAATCTTTTTAATAGCTAAGTAGTATTCCATTACATATAATACCATATATTCTTTATCCATCCTTCAGTGGGCATCTAGGCTGTTTTCAAACTTTGGCTATTATAAATAATGCTACAATGAACATAAAGGTATTTATATCTATCTATCTATCTATCTATCTATCTATCTATCTATCTATCTATCTATATATATATATATATACCTAGATATATATAGATATATGTATTTTTTCAAATTAGTATTTTCATATTCTTCTTCAGATAAATATTCATAGGTTGAATAGTTAGGTCATATGGTATTTCTATATTTAATTTTTTGAGCAATCTTTACACTGCTTCATACTAGTCCAGTCTTCAAAACATGTTTCCATAGTGGCTACACCAATTTGTATTTCCACTAAAAGTGTTCAAGATTTTCCTTTTCTCCACACCTTCACCAATACTTATTGACTACTTTTTTTAACTGTGGACTTTTTTAAAAGCCTTTAACAAAGCTTAAGATAAAGTGATAGGAGTGAGTCTACAGAAATACTTCAACAGAAAGCTAGCAAGTAATCTTGTAATGATAAAATCATATCTTAATTTGAGCTACACTTAGGTTCCTTGGTATATTCAGAACTGAACAACTTGAAGACATTCAGTGCAAATGATGTGGGCAGCAAGGAGCTCTGAATCTCAGTCAAATACCATCAGAGAACTGGGGGAAAAAAAAAACCCTTATTTTTATCATATCTTAAGCCCTTTTCAGTTGCCCTGGTTATATCTTTCAGATTATTCTTTCATGCTATCGATGTGGGGAAACATAATGGAAATTTCTAGCATAACTATAACCAAATCCTCAGCTTCTATTGGTCCCTAACACATTGCCACACAGTTATTACAGCTAAACACTTCCTGTCATAAAGTGTCACTACCTATTTTGTAGTCAGAAAACAGAGGAAAATACAAAACATCACAATTCATTCCTTTCTATAATATCTTCTGAATTAAATACAGACCCATATAGCTTGTGTCTAAAATAATTAAAGCAGAATAGTCAAAGAGTCCAATTAAAACTGCTCAACAGATTTGGGCCTCCTAGGTGGTGCAACGGTTAGGCCCTGCGCTGTGGAGCTGCCGGCAGCAGCTACGCGAGCTGTGGGCAGCAGCGCCACGAGTTGAAAGCCTGGCTGGGGAGATTTCCACAAGGCGCAGCAGACCTCTCCTGCCTTGCCCGCTGCTCCCCTCAGCAGTGTGTTTCCGTCAATCTGCCTGTTCTGCTCCCCACTCTCTTTGGTGAACCCTCTCGCCGCCCCAACCCTCTGCTCCGTACCCCAGCTTGTATGCATAAATAAGTAAATCTTGAAAAAACTGTTCAACAGATTTAATACACATTTGAAATATACAAGTATCCAGTCTTTATTAATTTTTCAAATAAATCAGTGAAAGAAAATTCTTGAGTGTATTTTTCAGAAAGCAGAAAACAGATAAATTTGGGTAAGATTAATAGAAGTGAACTGAATTTCTATGGGGGAAAAATAGAAAGTTTGACATGAATAAAAAGAAAGACATACTGAATAAATTCTCCCTCAAATTTCCCCTTTTCCATTTGGTTTTGGGAAATGCAATGTCCCTCTTTCTAAAGCTTTTAAATCAATTTATTGTGTAATCCCACCAGGTCCTAATTCCCACTTGAAACATCTAGGTTCCCCTTACCCTGGTTTCTTACTTAAAAACCTATGTTTAGGTCTTAAATCTTACCTACAAACCTATTTGCATTTCTCTCATCTAAAAATAACCTCCATTCTCTTTAAACTAATCTGACTTATCTCTACAGCAACAAATCCAAGAGTTAGCTCTCAACCCTCATCACATCTGCCCTATCAACAGCATTTTACACAATCACCCTGCCTGTCTGTTCAGGCTGCTATAGCAGAATGCTATAGACTGGGTGGCTCATAGACAATAGAATTTATTCCTCACAATTCTGGGAGCTGGAAAATCTAAGATTAAGGTGCCAGCATAGTCAGGTTCTGGTGAGAACATGATTTTTGTTTCGCTGTGACTTCACATGGGATGAAGGGAGTGAAGAGTGGAGGAAGAAAATATGAGAGACAGGGAGGGAGGGAGGAGGGAGGGAGGGGGGAGGAAAGGGGAGAGAGAGAGAGAGAGAGAGAGAGAGAGAGAGAGAGAGATATCATTATTTCTCTGAGATCCACTCTCATGACCTGACCTAATCCCTTCACAAAGGTGCTGCCTCCAATATCATCACATTGGGGATTTCAGTATATGAATTTTGTAAGGAAACAAACAGTGTCTAGCACACCCCTTCTTTCCACACTCACTTTCTCATGTAGACTTCTGACCATATTCTCCTGTTTTTTTCCCTTCCTCAATCACCCCTTTCTCCAGGTCCACCTCCACTTCTTGATCATGACATGATGCATGACCTAAAACTTGGGTAAAAACTCCTCTCTTCCTTATCTCCCTCATTTCCCACATGAACTCATTCCATTTTTTTTTTTTTTGCCTAACAGACAACTTTATATATATAGTTATATATGTAAATTATGCAATGTTGTAAACCATTACTATGACAATAAAACATACAAAAATAAGTATTAAAAATGTCCTTTATAACTGTAAAATTTCATTGTTTAAATAGTAACTAAAGATATCTTTCTAAATAAAGTAATTAAAAATAGAGAAAAACTGTTATAGCAGCCCCAGCTGCAGTTAACTTTGATATGCAGCCTAGAGGTGCCTATTTATAAATGTTTTCTTTAGCCTCAGGAGCTCACTCACCTTTATCACTTCACTACTAGCAATTTCATGAGAAAACAAGTCAAAGACAAGGAGGATAAATTCTCCATACCACTCCCAGCTCAGCCCTGTCAGAAAATATTCACTATTTCCTGATGAGAAAAGGAAAGCAGTTTTACGTGGGTGTTCCTATGAATGTAAGATAATTCCTCAGTCTTTTATCCAGGAAATGGTGAGCTTTAATTATTTAGAGCTCTTTCTTCATGGATTCAGAAAAAAACCAGGGTAGAGTTAGGAAGACCAGTGGGGTGAGAAAAGAGAGGAACTTTTCCTTTGTGAAAATGGGCGTCAAAGGAAGAGTTAGAAGAATTCCCATGTATAAAGATGCACCAGAGTTGTTCCTTTATTACTGCCCCCCTCAAAAAAAAAATACGAGTGATATTTGTCCTGTGAGACATTCTGCTCTTCTGCCTGTGTGGAGAAAGGCAAAGACTGGACTTTGTAGTCATTGACAGTGGTTTGGCAAGAGAGCTGTAGCTGTGGTGTGAGTGAAAGATGTAGGTGAGACCTAGATAGCCTTTGCCAAGATGTTGGGATTGCCCCTGACAGCCTGATCTGTTCCAGTTCAGTAATATATGAATGTGAAAAATGAAGCTCAAACTTGAGAAACACAGGACTGGAAATACAGCAGACCTGGGAGGCAGCGAATAAGAGTTCTTCAAGTTTGCAGTGAAAAATGGACACCAATAAAACTACATTGCAGAGGTGGGGGAGGACAGAATGGAAAGAGTAAAAATATGTGGAGGCAGATCCTGAAATTTTCATGGTGAAAAAAGAACAGAATTAACCTGTAGTGAATGGGAAAGTGTTGTATTTCCTGAGTGGATAGGATGTACATATGATAATATTGGGAACTTTCTGAAATCACAAAAAGTTTGTAAAAAAAAATATATGCTACAAAAAGGAAACTTTTATCTGCCAGAAAATCCAATTACAGAAAATCAAACAAAAAAAGAGATGCTCCTAAGAAATCAAGAGGTTTTGCCTGGGGTGTTGATTCTGAATTAGTGTTTCTCTTGAAATGGAATTTCAGATGAGGGAGACATGGAGTTGACAAGAGGCAAATATGAAGCATCCTCAAATTATAATGACTTTTTATGAAGAGAGACCAAATTGACATTCTTGACAGGAGATGAAGCTTAATAATTGTTGGTATTGATATAATAGATATGAAATCTTGTTTTATCATAAAATTTGTATTTTTGATTCATTAGTGGAAAGAAGTAACTGCATTCTCATGAAAATCAAGTTTGATAAGTTTGAGTTTTGATACAGCATAGAGAAGCTGTTGGGTTGATTTTTATTCATTTACAGAACTAGATAGTTAGAACAAATAAAATCTTTTTGTCCTACCTTTATTAGAAAAAGAAATAATTTAAAGGAAGAATAAACATCAAAAGTTGACCAGAGTTTTCTGTCACACATATGCAGTTCTTTTCGAATAATCAGCTTCAGATGTTATCTGTTAATTTCTGCAATGTAAACAAAGATCTAGTTCATCTCTAACACCTTTTCCTCACTCTTTGCCAAAAGTTTTGTCACCAACATTGACCCCTCTGTTTACCTTTATTTCTCTCTTCATAAAATAACCACATAATTAACTCTATTCTTCCTTCCACTTCTCAGTGTTGTACCCAAATCTTACTTTTATATTGTCAGGTTTCATAACACATTCTTTTGTATACCAAAATAGTTTTGCCTATCAATTGATTCTACAAGTTGGAAAACAAGTGAATATTCTTTACAGTTGACAGTATAAATGTTGATCACTTTTGTGTCAAGTAGTGTATTCAATTTTGTTCTCTAAGACACTAAGCTCATGAATACTCTTAAAAGAGAAACTTCCCACAATCAAGTTCAAATTCATTGTCTCCATTTTTTTCTTAACCATTTATTCAAGAGCATGTCATATTTATAGTCTGCACTAATTTTATACAATATAGCTATTTCATAAATATTGCATAAAACTAAGCTCACGAACATTCTTAAAAGAGAAACTTCCCACAATCAAGTTCAAATTCATTGCCTCTATTTTTATTCTTAACCATTTATTCAAGGGCATATCATTCTTATAGTCTGCACTACTTTTATACAATATAGCTATTGCATAAATATTTGGTTTCTGAATGCCTTCTTATTCTTGTTTTCTTTCCTCTGTACCTAAAATCTTCCTGCCTGTTACTCATTCTGTCATTGTTCATTGCTTGGAAGGCATTTCATTCATTTTCACAAAGCCCCTTAGCTCATGTACTTCATATTTAGGCCATGATTTTCTTTCATGGTTTTTAGTTTTGACCTGAAGTTTCAAATCACTTGTTGGCTCTGCTATTTCTTACTCTTTAGTTCTTCCAGCATTCAATCACACTATCTGTTCTATGGCCACTCTTCTGCATTTGCTGCAATACAGTCCAACTCTACTGGTCCAGTGTCCCGGCTCCCATCCTGAAATTTCATTGTGCTGCTTCCCTCAATTGGTTACACTGTTTTTTGAATCCCACAGGCTATTCTATCCTGGAATATGTCCTCAAATAACTTTCCTAGAAAAGCTATGTGAAAAGCAAACTTTTTGGTATCTTCTGTGTCACAAGATGTTTGTTTGTTTTTTTTAAAGATTTATTTATTTATACATACAAGCTGGGGCACAGGCCAGAGGCGTGGGGCAGCAAGAGGGTTCACCAGAGACAGAGTGGGGAGCAGAACAGGCAGATCAGAAATACACTGCTGAGGGGAGCAGCGGGCGAGGCAGGAGAGGTCTGCCGCACCATGTGGGATTCTCTCTGGCTGGGCGTTGAACTCAGCATCGCGCACTGCCCACAGCTCCACAGCGCAACGCTCAACCGCTGCGCCACCGGGGAGACCCGTCACAAGATGTTTTTATGGAACTCGAACAGGTATTAATGATTTAGGCATAGAACTCTGGATTGATGGAATTTCCCCTCAGCTTCGACAGAATTTCTCCATTTTTTCTGGGACCCACTGTACAATTTGATATAGCAGTTTCTAATGAACCCTTATTTTCAGTCCTACTTCTCCAACTTACCCTCTGAAAAGACCTCCCTGATGATCAGGAATTCAGAGTCTTCTTGGAGTTCTGTAATACAATTGGAAGGGACAAATAGATTAATTTTAGAGTACAGGAACACTACTTCCTGCCTGAGAAAGGACCATATTCTCTTCATTCCTTCATATCTTCTTCAACTTTTAGTCCAGTGTTTAGCGTTGTATAGGGGCTTTATAAATATTTATTCAATGGAATAATAATATAGTAAATTTTTATATCATAATAGTTTATATGTGAATCCAAATATTATATTCTAATACTTTGAATGAAAGAATAGTCATGTGATGAGTAATGGCAATAAATATAATTTGTCTTTTTCTAACCAAGCAAATCTTCATTCTCATATGATTTTTCTACTCAAAATGAGAGAAAACAGTGTTATGACAAGCTCATGCATAATCAACAATTAGTTGTTAAGGTATGAAAATAAAACTTAGACCTACTGAATAGAATCCTAAAATCTTCAACCTTTTAACTCAAATAATATAATTCCTATAGTCAGGAAGATTAATAATTCATCTTAAATCACTCAAATATAAAAAATTAATTAACATTATATTACTTACTCTTCTGATTATGCATTCTTCTTGGACTACCAGTAATTTTGATTTACTGACAGAGCGCATATGTTTTGTTTGCATGACATTTACCAGGAACATGCCATTAATCAATCTTTGCTTTTCTTAAATCTTAAAATTCATTCCAAAATAGTTCCATGGAAACTCTTAATTATTGAAAATCATGGTGTTGCTACTACATAATATCCTGAATAATGAATACTATACTTGTGGGGATTAATTATTAAATCCAGCTAGAAATTATAGCCTTCTAAGGCAAATAATAATAATAATTGTTCATAATAATGTTTAACATCTGTGATGAATATTGACAATGAAAGTGCATTAGTGCATTAAATAGAGATTCTATATATCACAGTAAAATAATTCTGGAACTTCTCTATCAAAAGTAACTGTTGGCCAAATTTATGAGCATGAAGTACTATCAAGAATCAAATTCTTTTTGCTCTATCTCTCAAGACCATGCATAAAATGTTTTATAACTCTAAAATTTTATATTCCTTACCACAAGGGTGGTAGTGGTTAACACCAGAGTGGAATGAAATAACACAATAATAATGACTTCGGGGTCAGGTGATGATGACCTTAATTTCTGGCTCCAGGTTTATCTACAAAACTGTGTGATCTTGGACCAGTTGTTTTACCCTCTCTGAAACTTAATTCCTTATCTATAGAATAGAGGAAATAACTACTTATTTTAGGTAGTCAATTAGGAAAAGCCTCAGAGTCCTTAGTGATAATAACTTATTTTCCATAACTAATAATGAGCTTACAAAAATCAGTAAGAAAGAGGTGAACAATCAAACAAATTAAAAATTGAGTTTGAAAAAGGTAATTTAGTAAACATATGAAAAAATGCCCAACTTCTCTCATAACAACAAAATTTAAAAAACTAAAAACCCATGATATATATTTCCACATATCAGACATTTTTAAAAATAACAAAACCTGGCATCCTCAGTTCTAGAGAAGTTGTAAAGGACACTCACTTACAAGTTGTTATAACCAAATTAACATTAAAAATGACATCAAGTTTGATCCAGTAATCCCACTTCCACAATTTTGTCTATTGATTTATTCCCACAAATTTTTCAGTATGCTCAAGTATATTTGTTATAGAAATTATTAGAAAAAATTAGCCAAAAAAGATGGCAAAAATGTTTCTTATCAAAAATATTGTTTTAACAATAACAATATGATTAAAGTGCAGTATATACATCTGATGTAATAATATGCAGGAATTTAAGAAGAATAAGATAGGTATTTTTTAATTATATAAGTACTTAATGGAGATGCATTTTAATCCATAATTAATTTAGGGAAGTCTCACTTTTTTGCAAAATAAAAAATCTTCCTATTCAAAACAAGGCACCTATTCACTTGAAATTTCTTTCATGTCTCTCAGCCAGTGTCCTCCCTGTGCTTTGCACATTTTTATCAAGTTTATTATATTTTAATCACTTTGCATACTGTTGTGAGATTTTTTTCCATATAACACCTATCAATACATATTCACCAAAAAAAGGAGCATCAGAATATATAATACAATTACCATCAAACCTGATAAAGAGAAATTGGCATAAACACAATAGTGGTTGGGGAACTTCAATATCCCACTTTCACCAATGAACAGATCAACCAGATGAAAAATAAACAAGAAAAAAATAGTCTGTGACCAAAGAATTAGACCACAAGGGCTTAATATACATTTTTAGAACATTACATCACCAAAAGTAGAATACGCATTTTTCTCAAGCGCACATGGGACATTCTCTAGAAAAGACCACCTATTTTTTTTTAAAGATTTATTTATTTATACATACAAGCTGGGGTACAGGCCAGAGGCGTGGGGCAGCGAGAGGGTTCACCAGAGACAGAGTAGGGAGCAGAACAGGCAGATCAGAAATACACTGCTGAGGGTAGCAGCGGGCGAGGCAGGAGAGGTCTGCCGCACCATGTGGGATTCTCCCCGGCCGGGCATCGAACTTGCATCGCTGCTGCCAACAGCGCCACAGCACAGCGCTTAACCGCTGCGCCACCAGGGAGGCCATGAGACCACCTATTGAAGATAAAATTAGTATCAGTAAATTCACTAATGTTGAAATCTTATCAAGTATCTTCTTTGATCACAGAGTATCATAATGCATCAAACTAGAAATCAACCACAAAAAGAAAGCAGGAAAAACCTCTAATATGTGGAGACTGAACAACACTCTACTTAATGATTATTAGGTTGATGATAATATCAAAGCAGAAATTTAAAAAAATATCTTGATCAAAAAGAAAACTGAACCCATACCTATAACATATTAATAAACTTCCTAGTGGGGAAGATGTAAAGATGAACCAAACACATCTCCCTCAAAGGCAGGATTTGCTGTAGAAAGTGTGGCCACAACACAGATGCTAGCTATGAGTTCCTTCAGGGTTGGCCTCAAATGTAGAATGGCATCTCCCAAGTGTTTCCCAGGCATCCAAATATTGACATAAGTTCCTTGCTGGTCTGACTAAGATTCATTGAGGCCTGTTTTGTAGTTCTTCTCCTGCCCAATCCTGCTTTCTAATGCATTGCAGAGGTGTTGGTCTCTTATAAATAGCTGATACTTCCAAATACCATTTCAGGATATGTCACCAGAGAACCCAATCTGCTATACTCAGGGAGTTGTTTGAAGGGTTGAATCAGATGGCCTCATCATGGTCTACTCTGTGTATTTTGTCTCTGGCCTCCTCTCATCTTTACCTCCTGATCCTGACTTCCTTGTTCTTTCAGCTCCACACACTGGCTTTCTTGCTATTCTACAAGTTAGAGTGTGTTTCTAGCTGAAGGATCACTGTACTCACAGACTCATGCCATACTTCATTTAAGCCACTACAGAGCTGTCCACTTATCAGAGGGGTCTTCCTGGCCACATGGTTTCCTCTCCACCTCTCTGCCCTGTACTCCTTTCTCTACGCCTTTTCTCTGCTTGCCTTTCTTCACAGCTTATCATAACCTGACATATATTTATTTATTCATTTATTGTGCTTCTCTCAAACTTCAATAAATTCAAGTGTTTGTCTCTTTCACTCAGTAACACTGTCCCTGAAACAGGGTAGGTGCTTAATAGATATTTATGGAAGGCACAGGCAATTACCTAAAAATAAAATTATCTTACATGACAGGGATGATAAGATATTATGCAAATTTCTATAAAACTTGAATATAAAGTGAGTGTTGCTAAGAATCTTATTTTGTTCTTGATGTATGTGTTCATTGGGAGGCATTTGCTTTATATTTTTTATTGACTTTAATTTTCAGGGATGGCTAAAATTTTGGCATTAAAATTTCCTCTACCATCCTTTTCCTCTAAGTAGCAAGGAGTTAGTAAACTACAAAACATTAAAATATGATTGATAAAGCTCAAAAATTTTAAATATCCTTAAGTAATATAATTATATCTTTCTAAATTAATTTTAGCTAAAGAAGAAGTGTTTGATTACATTACATCATTTTTGAAAAAAATCCGAACATGAACCATAAGGTTAATGTCTACTTTGGCTTTTACCATCAAGACTGATCCACCCCCTCTCACCCATCAATAGCTATTTGGTGTAGATTCATCAAGATCTTTTTCTCTCTACTATTTGTATATATAGTTAAATGATATGTATTTATGCATATTGACTCATAAGCATATTAATTTATTCCTTACAGTAGTCATATATAGTAGACATTATTTATTAAATTATAGTAAATTATATTTCTCATAGGTTATTTCAATCATTGAAAAAAGCTCATGTGAATAAGAACATTTAGCAGTATGCTTGGAGCAACAGGGGCACTTTCTGAATAATAGTAATAATTATTCTATATTACATATTCTTATATAGGACACCCATAATTATTGAGGTTCTAGAATTGTAGGGGACATCTAAAACCTATATTCATGTCTTGTAGGGGTCATCTAAAGCCTATATTCATGTCCTGAGATGGAATTTTTTTTTAATATTCAAAGAAATTATTTTATGTTGTAGTAAGTCTAATATTTTTCATTGTTTTACTATTAGTAGTTTTTAGTTTTTATTTTAAAATATGATAATCAAATCTTATTACAGTTAAAGATAGTTCTTTTATTTCAATTCAAACAATCCTTACTAAAAACAGGAAAACGTGGCCCAAATTTTATGAGGAGAGATATTGATCACATAATTATATACTGGAACAACTAAATATCTAATTTAATAATGAATTTGTAGGATAAATTATAACCATCTGCTTGATAAAATATAACCATTAAATTGATATTTTAAAGACTTAATGACAAGAGGGTCTCCCTGGTGGTGCAATCGGTTAAGCGCAGCATTATTAAGCTATCCAGAGCCACTGCAGCATGAGTTCAATAACTGGCCAGGGAGCTTCCCACGTGGCGCAACAGACCTCTCCTGCCTTGCCTGCTGCTCCCCTCAGCAGTGTACTTCAGTTGGTCTGCCAGTTCTGCTCCCCACTCTGTCTCTGGTGAATCCTCTCACCATCCCACACCTCTGGCCTACACCGCAGCTTGTATGCAAAAGTAAATAAATCTTTTAAATAAATAAGAATGTCAAGAGAAAAGGTTGGATAATTATATAGTTTAAAATATATATAATATATATATAGTGATTTTGTGCTTAGAGAGAGCATAAAATGTGCTCCATTTGTAGAAGGCAAGCATTGTTCTCTAGGAAAAAGAACTTATTAGAATACAGAATTGTGCATGCAGTGTGATTTTAACTTTGTGAAAATATTTCAAGGAATGATGGCTGAAAAAAAATAATAACCCATCATGTCATTAGAAGTTATCACTTGGTGGAAAAATTATAGATGATTTTAAATTTCTTTACCATACATTCATTTTTACAACCAGAAAAACAACCCTTTAATGTATTTGTTCACTTCCTAGAGACACTTATTCAATCATGCATAATATAATTTGGATCTTCCGAACTTTATATTAATGGACCTCAGATGACCTTAAGAAAGGACACTTAGTAAGGCAATGTCAAGTTGTTAAATATAAATTAGCACTTAAGCCAGAGTATAGAATTTGATATGTATAAATTGTACAATTAGAAACATTAAATATCCATTGTATATCTGAATTAATTATTTTAGGTAACATTGGTTTACATGTTAATATTATTCCTTAATATTTTAGATAAAAATCTATTTTATTTCAATTATCTCCATAAAATGAAATATATAAAGCTATATTAAAGAGAACTAAGATAAATAGGTTTGTCATTAACTAAGTTCTAAGTTTGAATCTGTTTGATAAAGTATAATTAACTGAATGTAACCTAAACACCGATGTCAGCACACCCTTCTCTGAGTTAATTCCTCAGGTGATTAGTTCATGGAACACTTCCTTTGTAAAGCATTTCTTCTCCTAGCCCTCTTTCATGGCTTTTTCTTTTACAGAATGGTCAAGATAGGTCACCCTCACTTCTGAAGAAGTGCTTATGTGTCAAGAGTACATAGATAAATATATAATTAATAGAAAAATAAATAATAGAAAAAAGGTGCCTATATGCACACAGGCTATCTATAGCCACTAAAAATTCCAGTGAGAAATCTTAGTGTTTATAAAATGTCCATATTCTCTCACAAGTCTGGCATGAGAGGACACCAATTCCCCTTTACCTGGTCACACACTGAGGTCTAGGCCCTGACTGATGCTTCTAGGCCCAGGTACAACATTGTCAGTACAACTCAACTGTGGAAAGGATTCGAACCCTTTGCACAGTCACCCTGTCTGCCTCAGCGTTTGTTTCCCCTCAGGTTTATTCTCCATCATTAAGAACACACTTAAGGAACAATGCCCCCCAAAAAATCCTCCGAGTTTTCCCAATGCCTTTTCCAACAACCTCATTTCTCTAATCCCCCTGGGAATGTCAGGAAAGAAAAAAAATTCTCCTCTCTGAAATTAGGGGTAAGTTTCAAAACCTGACTAGGTGCCCCTCTAGTGACAGTCAATTCATTTCTTTTGAAATCTTTTAAGATGCATTATTTTTATCTTCATATTTGATTCTTTCACAAAGTATAATAAGTAAATATTTTCCTGAATATGAAACTTAGACTAATTTCTTTGTAAAAATGCTATGAAATTCTTGTGAACTTTATCAATGGGAATCCTGATTATCCAACATCTGAACTTCAGGATTGGTACAAATGTCAAGGTAAATTCCAAAAATATAACCCATAGGACGTCTGAATTATTGATGTTAGGTTATTTGGATAAAGTCATAATTTCCAGAATGCAAAATTCTGAAATTAGCTCTTCAACACCATCAAGTAGATATTTTAACTCATTATTTATTTTAATATATATTATTTATCTGTGACACTTAAAGACACTGAATCTCAGATAATGATGTCTTCAAGATAGTGCAGCTAGTGAATGGGAAACCTGGAATTTGAATCTTACCTCATTGATTTCCCAGTCTTTGAAGCCTCCATTGCTTTGTGTTAGTTAGCCTGACGCTCTGTGTCGCCTGGCCTTCCCATGTAATTGTACATGAGCTGACTCCAGCTTGAAAGTTTGACCCAGACTGCATGCTCTCATGTATTTTTCTGTTTAAGTGATTACTGTTTATCCTTTAAGTAAATCTTAGTCTTTGCTTCTTCAAGGCAGTCTTCCCTCAGTCCCTACGTTTCTGTTTTATATAGCATTGTGTAGTACAGAGTGCAGCTATCGCAATTATAATAAAATCAAAAGGCATATGATTGGATATTGTCTGCCTCCACCTCCATACTCCTCAACTTAAGTCCCATGGAAAGGAAAGCTATTGCTTAGAACTATCCTATCCTGATGTTTGTTGAATGAATGAGTAATTAGATAAGCAAACCTCATTCAAATAAGCTATGTCTGACTACTTTTGCTGTCACCTCTGCCTAGTATAAAATTCTGGTTCCCACGTTTCTGATACTGGTCTAATTTAATCCTGATTTAAGACTTCTTTGTTCTGGCATTAGTATTATGGGACCTGGATTTATTATGAGTATCACACAAGCAGGTTTTTAGTGTTACTGGAAAAAAATAAACTCTTTCCCACATCGTGGTCAATTCCATTAAACAATGGAGGAAAAAAGAGTTAAAGTTTCCCTATCTGTAAGGTAGCCCCCTATAGCTTTTGGGAGATACAACTCTCCCCCCAAAGTTATAAGAAAATACATTTGTGTTGAAAAATGGAAGCTAGACTTTTGCTGGTGAACACCATGTAGAATGCACACATGCTGATTTATGATGCTCTTCACCTAAAATCTATGTTATAAACCAATGTTATTCAATAAAAATTTTAGGGCCTCCCTGGTTGCGCAGTGGTTAAGCGCTGCGCTGTGAAGCTGTCCGCAGCGCGCGATGCGAGTTCCACGCCCAGCCGGGGAGAATCCCACATGGCGCAGCAGACCTCTCCTGCCTTGCCCGCTACTC
This sequence comes from Scalopus aquaticus, assembly GCA_004024925.1. Classification (NCBI taxonomy): domain Eukaryota; kingdom Metazoa; phylum Chordata; class Mammalia; order Eulipotyphla; family Talpidae; genus Scalopus; species Scalopus aquaticus. The sequence goes on along the minus strand of PVIJ01016885.1, from coordinate 11,409 downwards.
CCCTCAGCAGTGTACTTCTGATCTTCTTGTTCTGCTCCCCACTCTGTCTCTGGTGAACCCTCTCACTGCCCTATACCTCTGGCCTGTACCCCAGCTTGTATGTATGAATAAATAAATCTTTAAAAAATAAATAAAAATAAAAATTTTAACAGTAAAGTGCTAATTTAATCATGCTTTTAAAAAATCTGTTTACTTCATAACTCACTACCTTTTGAGAAACTCATCTTTCCTCTTTGATCAAGAGAAATTCAGTATGAGGAAAGATACCTCACTTAAAATCTTTAAATTACATACTCTCCGTAAGTTAATATATTGGAAGTTACTTTATCTTAGTGAAAGACACAAGACCAGACAAAATTTTCCCTTTAGAGGTAATATGCTAGCTAATTCCTTATGTTGGAGACAAAGGACACAGCCTAAGTTCCATTTTGCTCCAATTTTATTTTAAAATTATTTTACAGATATTTAAAATCTAAGAAAACAATAATACTAAACATAATAAATTGTTACTTTTGATCATATTATCACAAACATTATTTGAAATGTTGGAATAGACTTTCAACATTTTCATCTGACTGAAAATACCTTGGAAATCTATGCTTACTTTCTGCATTTTATCAACCTTATAAGTATAGGCTGTGATTTGCAACAATGCTTAGAATAAGCTGTTTTATTAGTTCAGTGACCCAGTAAGAGTATACATATATAAAGTGTATACATGAGACTATTTGTGATGGTGATTAATTATAGAACATGGCATCTTAGAAGCATGTAAATGAAAAACTGAATAACATATTCCATTATTAACATTCCTCTGTGAAGTGAGAGGTATGGAGAGAGCAGAACAATGGCGTGCAGGGAAGTTGGGTCAGACAAGTGATAAATCAGTTGTGGAGAAATAGGGAAGAAATTATCATAAGCATTAAGCTACCATTCTAACACGATGAGTGCAGAATAATAATACCATATTTGTAATTATAATGATTCTCCTTATAAATTATAGATCAATTCAGAAAATAGCACTTTTATATTTTTAAATAAACGTAGACAGTATATCCACAGCACTAATAAAAAGGGTACACAGCAAGCCTTGATGAAATCTTAAGGCCTAAAATACAGTTCTCTATTTTCATTCGAAGTAGGAATTATTCCCACATTTTTCATAAGACTAAACTCATTATATTCAATTTCCTTAATTTGTGTATAATAATTCACTTAATAATTTACCTGTTCCTTTATACCTGAATGTCAGTGAGGGTACCCTCCAATGACCCAGCACAGAGAGTAAAACAACCAGGACAGGGAGAATCACCTCGATTTCTTGTGAATGGAACCAGTCATGTGATGATTTCACCTGTAGCCTTACCACTTATCTTTACTCTCTCAGTTATCTTTACTCTCCCTTATTATATTCTAAGTTCCTTACAACCCAGATCTTTGTAATTGTGTTTCCTATAATGCCGCTAAGAATACTGTGCACATGGTCTACTTGGTCAATTTTTTTAAATCACTGATTTTAGAGGCAGGACTGTTCTGTGTTACAGAACAAAAGAGAGTTGCAAGGGAAGTCCAATAAGCCTGGCTGGAGATCGTTATCGCCTCTGTAATTTAAAAAATATACAGATTCCTGTGTACAACATCATACCTACTGAATCCATCTCCCTGAAGTGAAGAATCCCTACTTTTAAAGTGTATCCCTGGTGATTTTAACATGCAGCTGAGAACAAAAATTGACCATCTGGCACTTACTATTTCTTATCCTTGCATGGTATACTGTGAGTTATATGACAATAAATAGATCTTTCTTTGTAATTTTCAAAATGTATGTATATTTCTCAAAGTTGCATTAGCCTATATTAACTTACATGCATTCACATTTTTTAAATATCTCTTTCAACAAATTGTATTTGACATTCAACAAATTGTATATGTATTCAACAAATTGCTACATTAGAAAATTAACTTGGGCAGTTTCCCTTATAGTCAATCTGTTTTCTCCTAATAGCACAGTGCTCTTGCACATCACTGCTCCTAATCATTCCTTAAATGCAGACAGGTAAAATATATCTAACAGTCATGTGCAGAGGGACAGTGTTTGAGCTTTCATCTCTGACACACCAAAACAAAGAAGAGACTTAGTCCACGACCCCAAAGGCAAGCAGGACAGTCTTCCCCTGTACTCCAGCTAAAAAAAGGAAACGCCCATATTATTCCAACATATACCATATGCTCATATCTGAGTTATTGGCCAATAAGATGAGATACTTGCTTGCCCAGGTCCAACTCACTTTTCCAGTCTATAGTCAGAATTGGGAAGTGGGATTCACGGTATGATGAATGAAAGCCATAGTTGAGATACAGAGTTGTGAGAAGGAGGGAAATTCTAAAAGGGAGGGCTAAAGGTACTGTTACCAAAAGGAAGAAGGAAAATCACTCATCAGATTAAACCACAACCTATGATCTCCTCCATCATCACCTAATGCTTTATATTTAAGTTACGAACTTTAAAAAATTCTAATAAATACTCAGAACCGTCAGCAGTGAATAGTTTATTATTCTTTCTGTAAAGAAATGACCAACACATTGCAGATCAATATGGACAGGTGTCAGTGAAGAATGAAGAATGAGATGACAAAAATAGAAAAACTTGCAACTTAAAATGGGAAAGTAGCAATTTTCTTAAATGCATCAGACTAAGTGTTTCACCTTACATAAGTGAAAAGAGATAAATTTAAAGTGCTCTAAAATCCCATTGTTTTCATTTCTGTGAACTATTTGAAATTTGTAGAATAACATTCAATATAAATAGTTCACTTTATATCATTCATTCTGTATTTGGTTTCAGTCCCTCAATGAAAATTTTTTTGTCATATTGGTAAGGTGCTAAGGTGTTACTTTCACCATTTAAGAAGCTACTGAACTCAGTAGATCCCACCAGCAAATATGATTGGATTATGATGCCCAGAACAGATGCTTTTATGGAACAGGTCCTAAATAATGTCTATTCTTTTCTGGGTGTGTCATATTCTTCAGTGAAAATTAGTATTAAATTGTTATGTGCCTGTTTGGTCCCAAGCTCTTTATTCTATAGCACATTAGAAGTTCCAGCCTTGAAAATAATCTTTTGAATCTAAATTTTTAATTATAGGGAAAGGTCTACAGACAGGGTAGGGTTAAAAATGAACTATGTTTCAAGTTTCTAATCCCAGTTTTACTATTCACTTATGAAACTTCATTTATGTCACTATATTCTCTGTCTTTGAGTTTTGCACATATTTAAAACAGAATAAGGTCATTCATTAAATATTTATTAAGTACTACCTATGTTCCCAGTTTCATTTATGCATCATACAAAATGAGCATTTTCCTTCTTTTTGGTCTCTGTGTAACCATAAAAATATGGATTTTTGGTAGACAATTTCTATAATTCTCTATCATACCACAAAATGTTATTATAAGGGTCAAGACAAGCAGACAATAGACATGAAATTTATTTGAAAGTCAAAAATCTTTCATAGGCCTACTTCAGTGATGACACCAGAGGATGGGAAGATTTAAGTAGCATCATTTTGGGGTGTTACTTATTTTAAAAGTATGTCTAATCCAAAGCCCACTGACATCTAGCCCTAAAAGGGATTCTTCAGTTGAAAATGGGGAAAGGATGGAATTATTTGTATTGGCCTGCCTGAAATGGAATATTTTAGGTAATCAATATCAAATCAGGAATTGTACCTCCTCCACCTACCATTCAAACTATGTGTTATCACTATTAAAATTTAGCTGCCTACAAGATCGGACCTTCTGAGTCTGCTCTTTTGTTCATAAATCAGTCTGAATAAATTCAAACTAGTGGCTTATAATCAGGCCAGTTTTCTCTTTTCAAGTTTAGAGATTGGGTTGAAAATGCTTTGAAAGAAAGAGGAAGGGTTACTGGAACAGAAAATAAATGTAAAAAACAATTTTACTCTATGTGAATCCACAGAATCATGGAGGGAAATTATCATTCATTGAAAGCTTCTTCTTCCTGACAGGAAATAATGATGGCTAATGAGATTGACATTTACACTGTTCAACAAACAAATATTTTTCTAAACATAATGTATAATTAACACACTTCCACGCAAATCATACATACAGAACTCACCAAATTATCAACACTATGGGTGAATAATATCCGAAGTGCTCTAGTCAACTCCTTTTGTGTCCTACCTATGAGTAATTTTAAAGCTAACTAGGATTTTTCCTCTTCAGCGTGAAAGTAAAGCAGTTCAGTTTGATGAAAACGATCAATTCTTTCACCTTGGAAAAAGCAGAAAAAGGAATGAAAGGAAGAAGGGGAGGACGAGGAGAAAGGGCACACAAGATTTGGAACAAAAAGCTATTAGAAATGTATTTTACATCCTATAAGGTCTAAATAATGTCTCATTTATGTTTGGATCCTTTTTTTTTCTTCATAACATTTTTGCCATTATATAGTGTTCCCTTTATTTCTATTAATAATGATTTATTTATAACTTTTCAAATATATTTGGATACTTTTCCTATTAGCAACACAGAGAAATGATTCCGGGATTTTACATATGACAAAGAGCAAAGTCTAAGGTAACACTGAACCATCACAACAGTCACTGAGGAAATTAACAGGGGCCTCAATTCAATAGTATAACATGCTGAAGCACTACAACCTGGAGTAAAGATTTCTTTATTTCAGTAAAGATGAGGGTCCCAAAAACCTGAAAAAATTATAGAGTCTAGAGTAATCTTTACCATTTAAAAGGGTGGCATGTCAGGAAAACAGAACTATACAATTACAGGAAAAATCCTCACCAAATGCCTACATTAATCAACCAAGTCTTTCTTCAAAAGTATGGGGGGAAAAAAAAACCCTAAACATTTAGCCATTTAAGGAAAACCAAAAACAAAGAAAGGAGAGAAAATACCATCCAAGAGAAGAGATAATTTAAGAAAGAATTAATTAACTGTATAAATGTAGAAATGATTTTAATTTCTGCTCAAATATAGAAAATAAGATAGGGAACTAAAATAATTGACAATGATATTAAATAAAACAACAACAAATGTAATTAATACAAATTGGACTAGGAAGGACAGAGGAAAATTCCCAAGAAACAGAAATGGAAGCTGAAAAGAAGGAATAAATAAAGAAATAGAAATGGAACTAGGTATTTATCATATCAAGAAATGAATTTTAACAATAGACACTTGGTTTATAACATTCATGCAAGGATAGAAGAGATTCTTGGTACACAAATATTATAGTAATTGGTTTCAGACATCTGTGTAAAACCAAGATTTTCAGAAGGTAGTTTTCTCCATCAAGGAAACTAGAAATATTACTCAAAAGTTCGTGCATGTAGTAAGGAAATGTATCTTTTCCCACTTGTTAGTGAGAAAAAAAATGTATCAGAACCACATGGAATTCAGAGTCAGAATTAAATCTATTTGATGACTGTCTCTCAATGTCAAAAACTAATATAAAAATAGTTCCCAGTCTCATCCCATAATTCTGGGTATCTGGCAGAAGCAAACGTAAATATGTTCTGAGTCAGTTCTTCCACAAACAGGACCCAAGAACTCTCCAAAGAAAACCAACAGTCACTGAATATTAGCTAGCTCATGATCAAAAATTGCAAAACACATGCAAAGATGACAGAGCTTGAGTAACAGAAAACAATAAATGAAAGGATTTGCATCTTGAGAATGCAAGGAAATATTCTTTAAAAATAATAAAATAATTATATTTAAAATTATTATTCAGATGACAAAAGGAGGAAAAACTATCAGAAATACTAAAAAAAAAAAATCTGAAATGAACCAAACATAACAGTAAAAAATATAGCTATTAAAACTTGAAAACAAAATTAAGCATTTAAGTTTAAAGGGAATTTTTAGTTGTTATAAGGTCCTGATTCTTCTCAGACAAATGACAAAAGCATTGATTAAATTTAGACTTTCCTATCAAGTGTATTTGTTAAAATTCTGTGGTACTAAAAAAAGACTAGTTATGGAGTCTGTCACTTCAAGCCATTAGCAAGGAAAAGAGGGAAATAAGATAACTTCAATAGAAGTCCAAAAAGGAAGAAAAAGAAACTAAATTAAAGTATTTGGGGATTGAAAACATCATGTATTTTAAATTAGTACAATTACTCTTATAATTAAAGTCATCATGCCAGGAATCACACTAAATACAAGCTAATTAACTGTACCTACCTATGTGCATTAGAGAGATTTAAGATCTTACAAACCATTTTAATAAAAGAAGATGTTACAAAAACAACAGAGAATGAGAAAAAGAATTGGAAATTTATTAAAGGTAATTGCTGAAATAAAAATTCCAAATAAATAAATAAATAATAGTGTAAATAAATAAATAATGTGAATAATAGAAGGGTGCCTCTCAAGTCCAAACTGATACCTGAGAGCTGAAATAAAGAAAATTTCCCAATATACATAGTTACTTTTAAACCCATTTTATTCCACATAGTACATATTAGTTCCTGCTATGGCCCAGACACTGTTCTAAGCATTTGGACATTATGAAATAATCTAATAGGATGCTTTTACCACCATTTTAAAGATAGGAAAACTGGAACACAGAATAATGAAGTAATTTTCCCAAAAGACAAAAAAAAAAGGCAAAGAAACTTTCAGAAACATAGAGAATAAATTCAAAATTACTAGAAGCAAAAATAAGAGATAATAAAATGTAGAAAATAAATAGTAGACAAAATTATTTTTAATTCAAAAAACTTCTCTGAGTTAAAAAAAAAAAATAGAAGTGTCTTTGGGTAAAAGAGCATACCACATACAAGCACGATGAATGAAGAAAACATCTATGTCCCAAAAGATTCTAGACTCAGAAAATAAAGACAAAAACCAAGTAAGTTTTTGCAGTGGAAAATCTGATATTTCACAAAGAAATAGATAACATACTTCTATTTAGCAATAATTGGAACTACAACACTATGAAATAATTTCCTCTCCACATTTTGAAAAGAGAAACTGTCTATTGTAAAACATAGAGAAAATATAAAGATATTTTGGGATATGCAAAGCAAACTAAAAGAAAATACCACAATATGCATCCATATGTAAAATTATGTGAGTAGATGTTCCAGAAAAACAGAAAAATAATATCCATAAAGGATACCTGAGATACAAGGAAAAATAGCAGTAAGAAAAGCTGATGAGAATTAAAGGATTCCATTGGACTATGAGAGAGGATTATTCATCTTAAATATTACAGGTTTGGTAACATAAAATTGTATTCCCTTTTTTTATGTGTCCATTCTCATTGGTTATAATATTTACATCATAATGTAAGTGTGTGGCAAATGTTTTTATTTTAAGAATAAACTTATAGATAAAAAGCATAGAAGATTTATACTATACAAAAGATCTATAATAAAATTTGCTCATGTAAAACTAACCACCAAAACAGAAGATTGAGGAAGAAGAAAGGTATTAATTACATTAATAAATATTGTCTAAGATTGATGTTCCAAGAAATACCAATATAAATTTCAATTTAGTGGAGTGTAGCTTATGTTAAATAATAATAAATGATTGAAAAAACAATTGTTCAACAAGAATTACTTTTAGGAGTAGGGCTTGTTACAGATGCAAGAGAAGGAAGAATTTAGTTTTTCATTATGGATCCTTCCACATTAATTTTTCGACCATTTGTCAGTATAATAATACAAGCACCAAGAAATCTACTGAAAATCTTTACTTTTAAAAAGTTCAATATTCCCTTAACTTTCCTGGTAGCTGTATTTCCTGACAATACTATAATCAGTGTAAATGCTTTTTCATATGAAAAATGGGTTTAGACTCTAGTTTTGATGATTATAAGCATATATGGTGTTTTACTTCTTTATTCAATGGGATAATCAAAAATCATGTATGATACAGGAAAGTGTTTTATTGTGTGGGGTTCACCAACGCATTGCAGGACATCTACCTTCCCTCACACTGTCCAGTAAATTCGAATAGCTACTCCCAATCATCATCAAAATTTCCCATCCAAAATTTCCAAAGATGTCTCCAAAGGGATATCACCTAGTTTGAGAACCAGTCTTAAGAGGAGAAAAAAGGGAAGGAATATTTCCAAAGAATTAGGTTGAAAGAATATCCATTCTTTATTATCACAATAATTTTGTGTAAAAAATAACATTTTTCCATATTTGAAGATGAGAAAAATGATATTACATCATTGACTTTTAAAATATATACTATTTTATTCATTCAACAAATGTGCCAGGCACAGTTCTTAGTCTTTGAAGCCAACAGGAGCATTGGGGAGACTGGCAATAAATAATTGAACAATAGATATGAATTTGGGAAGTAACAACTACTTGATGGTGAACACAACATAGCTGCTTCTTTGTTTAGAATGGCAGCAGATGCTACTTCTTGGAACAAGGAAAAAAATATTTTGTGTTTCCTTTAACACCTGCTTAATTATAAGTGAAATGTTTTAAGTTATAAAGAGCCTTGAAATACATCACTGCTCAAGAGAACAATAGAATTTATTTAGTTAAGAATATATGTGTGTATATATATATAATTTCAGAAGAAAAAATAAACTGGCAAGTAAACTACGGAATGAAATGAGCAGAGCTTTTAAATGTTTTACATAATCTTTTTTAAAAATTTAGTTGGAGTTGAGTTCTGTGCACAGACCGTGCAAATCCCTGAGCACTTTTGAAATATGGGGAGAAAAATACTATATGCATTGAACAGTGTCTCTAAGACCAATACAACATGAGCCTCGGCTCTGGAAGAGTTCACCTTGAGTTATTCTAGCTGTGTCAATTCAGCAGCTGGCATGGCAGCACTGAGGGTGCCAGGGCTCTCAACCAACCACTCTTGCTTCAAAACACCTCCCATGCCACTTGGTTCTCAGTACTGGGGACCAGAGGAAGGAAGATGCATGATGCTTAAAAGAGACAAAGGGGAGGCAAGTCTAGGTAAAGTGAGAGGAGCACATTAATAGAAGTACTAAACAAAACACGCCCCCAAAACATGGTGGCGAACAGACACTAGGATCAGGCTCTCCCACAAAAAATCAATTTATGGAGAAAAATATCCCTAACTTTGAGAGCTGACTCGAAGAGAACCGGATACCCTACGCAATACATTCAACCCTGGGGGTGCTTTAGACTTAAAAATAAACCGAAGAGTCGGAGTAAAGAGAAGAGAAAAGACATTGGACTCCACACAAAGGAGCAGCAGAAAGGACAGGTGGGTGAACCGGCTTCCCCTGAGAGCCACTGAATACAAGGTTAGAAACTGCGGTGAAGTCGGAGGGCTCCGACCAGCCGACTGGGAGCGTGACCCCCACTCCCCCACCCTATGACCCCCCTCTCTTTCCTGTGTGGCAGCCCTGAGGAGCAGGAAAGTGGGAGGGTCACTGCATCCCATCCCCCACCTGGGGCTAGGTAACATCTTAAAGGGGAGAAAGTCCAAGCAAGAAACATCCCCCACTGGTTGCTAGGTGATAGATTAGCCAGAAAAACTGATTGGGCTGGAAAACCTCCTGCAGAGACCACCTCAAACACTCTGGGCTTTAGATGCAAATTGATCCCAAGCTGATGGGAAGGATGGCATTTAAGGACTATTGACTGACAATCCCCAAAACTCCTCCCATACCTGTTGCTGAAATATCTCCTGCTGAAACTATCTCTGACCACACCCTCCCCTGCAAAGAGTTAGCATCTTGGCACCCAGAGGGCGGCAAAAAACAAACAAACAAACAAACAAATACCACAGCAGGTGGTGAATATGGCCCAGCACTTGCCACCCACCCCCAACTTCTAGGTGGCTGCACACTGGCACCCTAGAAAATAGGGGAGGTGAAAGACTGATCAACAGCCACCCACAGCCTCCACCCTTGCACCCCTTCGTGGAGTAGCAGGCCCCAAGCAGCAGAAAAGAAACTAAGACCAGGATTTCCCAACCCCTCCCCACCAGACATAACCCCAGGGGCAGGAATAGCCCCAGGCAAACATTGGAGGAAAGGGGGAAAAAAAGGGGAGGGAGGGGAGAAAGATAGAAAGAGTCCCAGCAAGGACTAATGACAGCAGCAACAGCAAGATAACAACATCTGTCACTGCAAAGGAGGGGCTGAACCCCAGCAGGAGACCCAACCAGAAACCCCAGAACCTAAGACAAAAGGACTACAGAACTCCAAATTCACATCTCCCCAACTTTATTTTCTTTATTATTATTATTTTTATTTTTTACTATTTTATTATTATTAGCAGTAGTAGTATCCTTTTTTTTTTTAAACTTTTAACCTACCTTTTTCTCTTGGTCCTTCATTCCTACTTTTCTTCATCTTCATTCTACTTTTCTTTCCTCTCCCTATTTTTGTTTTTGTTTTTTTTTTCCTTTCTCTCTTTACTCTTTTCTTTCTTTTTTACTAAAAACCACCCCTTCATCTTCCCTAATTAAACTCGGAACCGGAAACACACTGGAAAAACGCCACAAGAAACAAAAAAATTCAACAAAGAAAATCCAGAAGATACCCAGCCACAGCCAAGGCAACTCAGACACTAGGGAACCAAAGACACTTCTGAGCAAGTAAAACCATGAGTCATGCCCGCCAGCACCAGTGGAAAACTACGAACACAGCAAAGCGGAAAACCAACAATGGGAAAGAAAAAAAGTCACAAATAACCCTCAAAACAATATATCACAAAAAGAAAATCCCTATCCAGAACCCATTAATATGGACATACAAGATTACATCCATCTAACAGATAAAGACTTCAAAATAACCATCAGAAAAAAATTGACAGAATTAAATGAAAAGAACAAAGAACTGAGGAACGAGAATTAATCCATAAAGAAGAAATTGAAGGAACTGGAAGATTTAAAAGAACTGAAGAATGAGAACAAATCCATAAGGAAGAAATTGAAGGACATGGAAGATTTAAAATCATTAGTAGAGGAGCTAAAGAAATCCAGGGAAAGCCAGAAAAGTGAATTAAAAGATATGCAGGGAAGAATAAGCACTCTGGAAGATAAAGATACTAACAGAATCAAGGCAGAAAAGGAAAGAGAAAAACAAAAGAGAAAGAATGAGGAAAAGCTTTGAGAACTATCTGACACAATGAAAAAAGGAAACATCAGAATCATAGGAATCCCAGAAGGAGAAGAGAGAGACAAAGGAACAGAGAAATTTCTCAAGGATATAATTGAAGAGAACTTCCCAAACATGAAAAAGGAAACAAAAATTGACATACAGGAAGCCAGAGGATCTCCATATTATTACAACGAAAGAAAAAAAACTGCAAGACATATGATAGGAAAACTATCGAGAATTCAAGACAAGGAAAATATATTGAAAATGATGAGGGCAAAGAAACAAATAACCTATAA
>PVIJ01016884.1:0-31282 GCA_004024925.1 Scalopus aquaticus | reverse complement strand
CCTCTAATTCCATCCATGTCGCTGCAAATTGCATGTGTTTATCTTCTTTCCATGCTGAATAGTATTCCATTGTGTATATGTACCACATCTTCTGGATCCAATCATCTATTTTTGGACATCTGGGTTGCTTCCATACCTTTGCTATTGTGAACAGTGCTGCAATGAACATACGGGTGCATGTATCCTTTTGGATTAGTGTAGTTTTTTCTTAATTTCCTTTTAAGATATTCTGACAACACTTTATATGTACATTTGTGCTTACATGTCTAAATCTGTGGTTTTTTTCAAATTGTTTTTTTCCCTATAAATTGTAGAATTCTCCACTCATAAAAATCTTATCTAAGAGTTTTCAATATATACTATGGTTGAGGGAAAATTACAATGGAAGTCTCTGGTCTGATGCTTCAGTGTAGGCCCTTCTTACTGTCCCAATTTTCTCTCAGTGGGTTTACATATCAACTCTGTGTTAGTTTTCCTCATCCTCTTATCTAGACTACTCTTTTCTTCCCTCATTCCCCTCCAGATTGAAACATAAAAAAGTGTATTATGGATGCAGCTAGGTCTTCAGATTTATGATTAATGCTTTTTCAACTGAACTACAATTTAAGTTGTTCCCCTCACCCGGCTTCTTCCAAACACCAATACATGGTTCAGAGTGTTACTTTTCATCTCTTCCTGAAAATGTTACTTCTCAAATTTTATACACTCTAACAATCCTTCAAAATCCAATGCAAGTTTTATGTCTCATGAAGCTTTCTTATTTAAGTCCCCTTGATGCAATTCTCTTAATGAAACATTGTAGAATTTCTCTTAAGTGACCAATTTTGATTAACTTTCTGGATTAGGCAATATTCTCAATTTCTTCTATAAGAGGGAACATCCAATGCCCAGGACATACTGATTCATGGCTATTAGTTTAGTTTCTATTATGCTCTCATATTTTTTATATCAGTTCAGTTGTATGCTTCCTAAGAGTTAGTTGTGTTTGTCCCCAATTTTTTATGTTGGTTATATATTTTATAATTATTTAGCTCAATGACATATAACAAACTAATGAGATAGTGTGGGAAAAAAATTTGCTGTTTCTAAAATGCCCAAAATTGGGGGAAAAAAAGCCCTTAGTTGAATGGTTTATAAAGATTCAGTAAAGGCAAACTACTATTAAAATAATTTTCCTGTAAAATTAGGCATGAGTGAGATGAAGAAAAAAGGTCATTAAAATATAGAAGGTTTAGACATCTGAGTTGATTCACTACTGACTTAAGTTTCTTCTCCCCTTTAAAGAAACTGAAACTGGATATCAGTCAACAAAGTGCTGTGTGTGATTTATTTAAATAAACATGTCATGAAATTCCAATTTCAAAGACCACACTTTGTGGTGAAGCGCTTTGGCTCTATATCAAAAGGTCTGAGTACATTAATGTTTTGAATTAGTCTACTGAAGATACACATGTTACCGTATACAGTATAATGTTGAGAGGATTTTTTGTTGTTGTTCAATGGGAAAATTGTAGCATGTTTATCTGTAATGGAATAATATAATAAAGGGCAAAAACTGATGGCTTTGGGAAAGAAAAGTATCAGGGACTAAAGGAATGTCCCTAAGTTGATGGGAGAAGAGGGCATCTAGGGCACAAGTACAGTGGTTAGATGCAGACAGTGCCCAGACCATTCATGTACAGTATCAAAAGGGAAATGGGAATATATGGTACCGACATGAATAGGTGAGTGGCTAAAGGTCTCATCTGATTGCTTCAGTTTTCTCAGTAGAACAGAAAACAAAGTCATTACTTGAGGGTGAGAGGAATAAAGAGCATTATTAGGTTAGTCTTGACAGCCTTAAGGCAGAGACTGGTGAATCTGTGAGTGCTAGGCAGATCTATGGGGGAAATCTGAGGTCTAACTGGAGCAAGCAGAGTTCTAGGAGTTCTTTTTCACTCAAGCCAAGGGTGGTTTGGAGGCTGGAGGGCTAGACTTATCAGTAGCACTTGGATATCTGAGAATCATGTTTGACTTCCAGAGGAAGATGCATAATCTGGAGTCATTTACCCCAGATTTTTCTGTGTGCACACAAATATAATAAAAGGGATAATTTTAGTACATCTGTTTTGCTACCTACCTTTTTTTTTTTTGCTTTTTTACACTTTTAATCATCTATTTTATCCTAACTATTTTTTGACATCAGTATTTACATCACCCCCATGTTCTCTTGAATACAGATGGGGACATAACTGAGATAACTGATGCTATTTTAAAAAGATCGAGATACAAGAGGACCTGACCTCAAAGGGCATTAGAGGTAGAGGGGAAAATATGAATTGAACTCATTCTGCAAATTTGTATTTGTCACTGGCCATATTCCTTAACTTTTAAGTGATAAGTGACGGTGATAAGTGAGTTAAGAGGAAGAATGTCTTCCTATTGTATTGCTGAATGTTTGATTTCTATTTAAACATTCCCAGCACCAAACCCAAGAAATCATCAGCACCTGTAAAGTCAGAGAGAAAAATCATTATCCCTCAATGATCCGACTGGTTAATCTTAATGAAGACATACATAAAAACCAAGAAAGAGAAAAATGCTTGTTTAAATGCTTCAGAAGAAATTAATACATTTCCTTAAAGTATGCTTTGCTATAGTTAAAAAGCTTTCACAATTATTCTGCATTTAAATATACATATATACACTATAATATCTAAACTAAAACCAAACATTATTTCAAGTATTATTCTAGAAAGGATCTTTACTTCCCCTGATCAGGCTCAGAAGAATGGGCGTTCTATTAATAGTGCAAATCCTATCCATCTTCAAAGGTTTCTCTGGCCTTCTTGGGCATCCAAACAAAAACCAAAGCAACAGCTATACTGAAATTACACGGTGAGAAAAATTCTTATCCAACCTAAATCTATGGAGATTAAGATGGGGACTTTTAAGAATGGGAAAATGGACACTGAGATAATACAGGTTTCTTTAAAGAGAAAGGATACATCTCTAAATTTAAACAAACAAATGGTATGTGAGGTACAACAGTTCTGGGAGTGCAATGGTGAACAGGAGTTCAAAATGCTTACAGTCTACAGCTAGAGATTTCTTTCTTGCAATAAAGTGACTTGTACTTTAATGGGGTGCTCCCCTTTTGCCAGAAAAGATGATGACACCTTCCCTAGAATACCTCAGAGTTTTAAGGGTTAAAATTAGAGGAAACTAGGGCCCAGTGGTGTGGGTGAGATATATGAGCCTTGTTGAAGCATCATCCTTGGGTCCTGGAAGGGCACCTCGATATCAGGTACCTTAATGTCCACTCTTGAGAAGGGAAGGGCAGAGAAAGAGATGACCCTTGAGCAAGAGGAGCAGAGTTTCCATTTGAGGACAGGGCAAATCAAGTAAGCAAAATGCCTTCACTTGATTATTCACTCACTTATTTATTCACTCAATAAATTCATTAAAGTACTAAATAAAGGCCAATGGAGACTAGTGGTGCAAACAGAGAAACCTGAGAGGAAATCACCAACTCTCTGAATATTCTTATTTTAATTCTCCAATTTCATAAGGCATACATTTGGGAACTGGAGATCACATTTTAGAGCTGAAGAAGAAAAAGAGAAGGCAAGGTACAAGTAGGTTGTCAGACAATCTGCTTGATTTTAGAATTCTAGGGAAATGATGGGAAAGGGGTCCTAACCTTCTTATGTTAACCTTATTAGTGTGGATTCTACTACTGGAATTCACAATAATATAAGCACAACAGCCTTATCTCCCTTTATACTCTCTAGGAAGAAAAATTCTGTTCAAACATTTTTGGTCACCATTGATTATGAAGATTAGACTACCACGGAACTTAGGTTTGAAAGAAATAATGAAATCATGATATATTCATTTAGTTTCCCTTACTCTGGGACTAAAAGTTTATATCTGCAAAATAAATGAAAAGGATTAAAGTCTGTTTTGATGTCTTGAAGAAAATGGAAACAGTCCAAGTCACTTTGAGAAATAAACCTTTGACCTCAGTGTCATTGACACTGTGATAACAGGTGGGGCTATAAATAAATTCAAGAGTAAGACAATGGTATCCATACCCAAATTCTGCCTTTTCCAGAAAAACTTTCCTGAATTCCACAAGTCAGCATCTATCTCTCCCTCCTCTGAACTCCTGCAACATTTCATTTTTCATTCTCACTTCTCTCTCTCATGGAATCCATTCTTTTCTACTTTGTATCACAGTAAGAAGTTTATCACCCCTATTAGGCTGTGGGCTTCACATACACTTCCCATGTCTAATTTATCTTTATCTCTTACTGTGTGCTGTGTATAGTACAAATGCAGACTGATGAATGCTTAAGCAATTTAGGAATTATTTTTAAGCATTTTTAGGAACCTCCATTTTGCCTATCAATAATGTATTAACTGCACATGATCATTACCACATTATTGAAATAAGTCCAGCTAAAATCCACACTTCGCAGTACTTTGATAATAGTTTTACTCCTTAATTTCGAAACTGGTAAGCTATTTCTTAAAAACACGAAGGTTTCACGAGGCATAAACATTATAGCATAGCTTAAAAAAATCTTTCTCTTTAGTTATCTTAAAATTTTTTTTAAGGTTTTATTTATTTTTGTATAGAAGAACTGGGGTATAGGTCAGAGGTGTGGGGAATGAGAGGATTCACCAGAGACAGACTGGGGAGCAGAGCAGGCAGATCTACTGAAATACATTGCTAAGGGGAGCAGTGGGAGAGACAGGAGAGGTCTGCTGTGCCGTATGTGGGTCAGCTCCCTAGTCTGGGATCAAACTCAGGCCATAGTGGTGACAGCACTGAAATTTAATCCCTAGGCCACCAGGGAGGCCCCTACCTTAAAATTTTCCACTTTCCATTTAAGACTACTTTCTAGCCCTTCATTCTTTCAATGAAGTAATAATATAACTTTTCCTACCTTTGCTTTTACTAAAATTAAGTAAAAATAAAGAACTTTCAAGGAAGAATAAGGTTTTTTATTTTAAGCTGTGAAGTTAATAGGCTATTATCTCATAAGGCTAAAAACATCAAATATTACTATAACACCAGCTGTTGGTGGTAATAAAACATAGAACTAAGATATTTATTATGTGATTTACAAAAGCAGTATAGTTTCTAAGTGTTTTAAAAAATTATATTACCTCCCAATGTCAAAATATGTCCTCCTCAGTAATTCACTTGTTTGTAGTTATGAAACCCTTTGTGACACACCCCCCTTTCTCTCTTCCAGAAACTGTTCTCGTATTTTTTTCTAACTCACTTTCAGGTTCATCTACACATCTCAGCTATTCTAACCTAGAGGGTTATTTTCTGTCACTTAGAGGCTTTATGAAGAAAGCATGTAACGAAAATTCATTTACAAACCAATGGTAAAGATAATTCAACATAATGAAAAGGTTCAAATGCAAAGAAAAAAAACAGGGACTAAAACATGAGATGTAAAGGAAGCTTTTTTAAGTTGGAAAGACAGAGCTAGGTTGTAAGTGGGCAGGAAAGGAGAGAAAAAGCTATGCAGGTCAGAATCTATGATCAGTACTCATGATCAAGTATTTTGAAATTCTGGGATTGTTTTTCTATTTCTATTAGTACACAGTTTGACTGTCTCCAACTGCTGGAGTTTTTGCTCTTGGTATTTAAATGTTTCCAAGTTACAAAATATCATACTGAACCATACAGAAAGTCTGTTTTGCTGATCTACATAAAACAGTAATCTAAAGCAGGAGTCAGCAAACTCTATAAATGATCAGAGACAGTGAGTATTTCAGGCCTTCAGGTCTCTGTTCTACCTACTCAACTTAGTAGGTGGGGCACAAAAGCACACCTAGACCATAAATAAAATAATGGATATGGCCGCTTCCAGGAAAACTACTTACAAACACAGGCAGGAGACCAGATACATCCCATGGACCACAGGCTGCTGACCCCTGACCTAGACTAATATCCTCTCAATTTCTCAACATTGTCCTGGTATTTTCTATTTTACTCCTCCTGATAAAGGTCTGAACTTCTTTTATATCTGAAAAATAAATACTGCTCACTCTTGAGAAATTATTTTAAAATACGCATTAAAATATTAATGACATAATATTGTCAAGTAAGTCTTTCTTCTGAGGGATAATCTTCACCAATGTTATACAAAACCACTTCCTATATATTCCAATTCTGTTAATCTTTTAACTTAAATGTTTTGAACAACTGTTAATTTTTCAACTACCTGAAAGGTTTAAAAAGACCTGACTTAAAATTATCCTAAAAAAATCATTCTGTGGTCAATCAATGAATGAGAAGACACACAGAAGTCACAGAAATGCTCAGTGATGTTTGAGGCAACTTAGACCCAAATATCATTTAATAACTTAAAATATGTACTGTTTTAAATTTTAGTGTAACTAAAACAGTCATAGAAGAACAAGAGCTACAAAACAAATATGAGACAAAAAGTATTCATCTCATCACAATGTACCTTTTTTCTTCCTGCTCAAATGAGAATGCTAAAATACCACTTAATTTAACTTGGCCACATATATGCCATCTCTAATATTCAACCAGTTTAAAAATTTTTTGACTATGTTTAAGATATACCAAAAGGTATATAAAATGACAAAACACATGTTCTACCACCCAGATTATAAAGCAGTCCATTACTAAGCCTACAAGGCCCCCTTTCTCTGTCCCTGCTCTCTTCCTTCCCCCAGGTTATTACTCACTTTGAACACTGTATTTGGTGTATCCATGTATTTCATCAGACTTTTTTATAACTGTACATATCTCAAAGTAACTCATTTCATTATTTCACAACTAGACTTACTGATTTGGCTCTACATGCACAAATGTTGACATGCACAAATGCATTCAAGTGGTAGAGATGTGTTCACTAAGTATTTTGTGTATTTCCCTGTTTCTTAGCATTCAAGTTGGAATCACTGAGCAGAAGGGAACTGTGTCATGTAGGGGCAAGACAGTTACAAGCAGCATGCCTTTCTTTTTCTACCTTAGTGAACTCAAGCCACATACTCTAGATGGGGAAATGGGACAGGAACATGAAGCATCCACCAGACTTGGTCCCTGAGTGAAAGGGAGCAGAGGCTCTTGTCATTCCATGTTGGACATGTAAAATGAAAAAGAAATAGTCCTGCTGGACACGGACATGGGGACACACACACACACACACACACACAAATACCTACCTTTCTGGGATTATTCAACAAAAACACTGCTATCAGACACAGGGTGGAGTCAAAACTTTTTGAAAAACTCTAGTCCTTACCTTCTTTAAAGGGCTACTGCACTAACAATCACTTTCACAGTAGTTCCTACATGCTTATTTATTGTTTTGGGTATGTTAGTTTTGTTTCCTCAAGCAGATTTGAAGCTCTTTAAGAATCATATCATCTTTTGTACCCCACAGTGCACCTCACAGTCTACAAAGGTGTGCAGTAAAGACCACTTTACTGCTGACTGGGGAAGATGAAAACTTATACAGCCACACGTCATTTAATGACATGTGGTCAATGATGAGCTGTATATATGACGCTGGTCCCAATAGGCTAAACCATATAGCCCAATAATGTATTAAGCCATACCACACCAAGATTGGTATAATTATCCTTGTATAACAATAAAATCACCTAATGAAACATTTCTCAGAATGTATCCCTATTGTTATTAAGTGATGCATGACTGTATTAAATATCTCCTTTGTGTAACTCACCTTGCTTGCTTTTGTGCTTCAAAGTTATCTTGATCCATATTTTTTACTATATAGATACTAACATTAATTTTCTTCTGTCACAGGGCTAGGAAGAAGATGGTGGGTGTGGGGAGGGTATTTGAAATCAGTCTGTTTGACTCTAGGAGTCTTTGCCTTTGTGACTAAACTCAGTGAGATCATTCTACTATAGGGCAGAAGTTTTAATAGAACATAAAATAGCTAAGAAAAATAGTTTTTGCCTATAAGTTTTGCAAATTTTAGAATATTTTTTTAGAGACTTGTCATAATTCAAATTTGGGGGGTGGGGTGGGTGTCTTACCTTGATTACCTCTGGGGTCTGCTGAATCAAAACCACTGAAGTAGTATCTTTGGGTTTATCACCAACAGGACTTCTACAGACAGATACATTGGTCTGGGAGGAAGCTGTCAAAGTTTCCTGTAGAATTTGCATCATTTCCTTTTCTTGTGATAGGCTCCCTCTGCCTGATTTGCATTCAACTAGTTCTTGAGCAAAGTCTTCAATACTTTCAAGAATTCTTAATAAGAGAGCTCGATCTTCTTCCTCTATTTTGTGTCCATTAGTTTCAATAATCCTTGTTAGACAGGAAGGTGAGACTTTTTCCACAGGTGAAGAGACTTTAGACTTAAGCTCAACATCTATAGGGATCTGACTAGTCAATGGGCTGTGACTATTTAGAGAGTTAGAGGTTTTACTCTTGGTAAGTGGTTCTCTTAGAGAGGTCTCCATTTTCTGTGAAAAAGATTCTAAATCCATCAACAATTTATCTATCTCTTTCTGACTGTCAGGAGTCATAAAATCTCTGTGGTCTCCCTCTTCAACTTTAGGAACTTTTGATTTAAGCACTTCCTCAGGTAGATTAACTGGCTTCTCAAATATCTTACCAATTTCATTTTGCATTGAAATAGGACATTTTTCAAGAGTAGTATCATGGTCTGAAAATTCTGCTCTCTCTTCATTTACCTTTAACAATTCCTGATTAGGTCCATTCTCTGTCCTTTTTCCTTTACCTGATGATTTCTCTCCATCTAACTCTTCTTCAATATAAAGGGTTTCCATTAAGTCACCAGAAGAAACATTTTCTAAAGTCTTCATGGTTAATGGCTGTGATTGGAGTGGGATATCTTTTAGAGCTTTGGGACCATCTATCTCTAAGTTATGTAAGGAGTTTGTAGAGTTGTCTGGAATGGATTTTACAGTATCTGTTTTCCTAGAGTTATGCTTGTCATCTTGTTTTTCTATAGTTTGAAACTGTCCAGAGTCAGGGGCTGAGAGCTGAACCACATCTTCATACTTAGGGGGTTGTTCAGTGCCAAATATTGGGGAGAAAGGAGTCAGCTGTAAACTAGGCATACTACTGACAAGTTCGGTTAAGTCAATAGCCTCATTACTCCCAGACTGCATGAATTCAAGTGGTAACTTTTTCAGATATGATGCCAACCTGGTCATCACGGTCATATAAACAGTTTCAGAACTAGAAATTGCATCGTTACCACCACCTTCATTGATATTGGTCCCTGACTTTTTCTTGATGCATTGTTTTATGATATCTGTGCATTTTTTCAAGTCCTCAGAGCATTTCAGCAAGATGTCCAAACACATCTTTATGTCTGTTCCAGAAGAAAATTGATCTACTTTGTGTTTTTCTAAAATCTGAGTAACCAGGTCTTCAGAGAAGTTCTGAAGAAACATTGAAGTCAGGTTGGTATCAAGTGAGTTTCTACGGGCCAAAGATTTTTCTTCAACTGAAGAACTCCGAAGCAAACCAAAGGTTGGGGAGTTCCCATCATTGTTGTAATGGCCACAGAGCAAGTCAAAATCAACTGACCTCCTATTAAATGAGTCAGACTTAACTTTCCTTCCCTTTTTGTAAGCTGCATGGTTAGAGTTTTTGAGTTTTTCAAGTGAAAATTCTTTTATTTTCCCACTGGCAAAACTGATTGCTTCTCCTGCAATGTCCTTTAAGTTACAAGTGTTCTGAAATGTAGATCCTTTCTTGATCCTGGGTATACCTATAAGGGCCTGATGAGGATAGTCACCTTCTGCCAAGGAAAATCCATTTTCATGGGGTAGAAAAATAGAGTCCAGATCTGCATCTTTGAACTGAGACACAGGGATATGTAAGAGGTCTGCACAAACACTATGATGTACCACAATGCAGTCAAGTCCATGGGTGATGGTGTGGCAGGTTCCAGTGCAATAATGTATAGCTTGTTCAAAACGCCGGTCTATCACCACACTGCTGTAGTGATTCACAGTACTAACCACAAGTCTGTAAGTTGCTGCCATAATATCAAATCCACTTAGTGGTAGGACTTGGGAATATCTAAAACTTGTTTCAAGTAAATTCTGCTAAATGATACTTAGCTGAAAACGTATTCGATGACAACATACAGTGGTTACTTACAAATATAATGACCTTTCCCATAAGGGGAAACCACTTAAATTTGAGGTCTGGTAACTGTCAAGATACAGTAGTTGCACATGTGTGCTTGTATCAACAAATCTAATAACTTAATAATTGAGCTTTTTAGTTTTATTTGGTAATATACCATAGGGTTATTTTTCTCTTAACCAAAGAATATCCTTTTAAGTTCTTCAGCAGTTGTATGATGCAGAAATTTGTAGTCATAAATCTTAGTTGGTAGTATAGAAGTATTGTGATAACTGAGTCCTCCAAAGGTTTAAATGATCCATTTTTTTTCCTGTGACTGACAGAGGAATCTACAATAAAAAGAAATTAAAAGGAAATATGAAATCCCTTTTACTATTATTTGAAATATGATTTCTTAATCTGAGAAAACATTTTATGTCCTCTTCCTTTGCATCCCATATGCAGTTAATCACCAAGCCTTATTCTTCTTTGCTACTCACTGATTGCTGATGTTTGATTCACGCCTTTATTTCATCATATTCTACAGTCCTTACTACTGTAACAATAGAGTAACAGTACCTTAATACAACTGCCTTCCAGTTTTTTTTTAAACAAACATTTACAGCTTTTATTAACAGGGTATTGCTATTATGCCAAAATTCAGCCTTCAATTTACAACTCATTTCTCATCTAAGGTTAATGAGAGTAGATTATGCTTAAAATGGGGCATAGAGGCAAAGTGCCAAGAATTGAAGTCTTAATTTCACACTTGAAATAACAAAAAAAGCAATAATCCCCTACATCATGAAAACATGAAGCAGTAACTACACAGAAGAAAATGGCATTTAAGATATGTCAGTCTTAAATACTACACAGTGAAAACATATTTATAATTTGTCTTCAGAGAGCAAACTTCATAAAGTCATTGTTCACTTAAAATAGACAAATGTTTACAAAAAAAATTAACTTAAGTTTTATACTTGCTTTTAAAATGGTACTTAAAAGATGGACCTAAGTAAGGAAATAAAAGTCTTGTCAAGACAGATGGTAAACTATAAATATAAAATATACCCACAATGTTAAAAACCCTCAGTGTTCTACAGGAAAAATCAATAAAGATAACTCACTCTTTCTGTAGAAAAAAGGCATTTAGAATTACAAATTTAAAATGTAAATTTTATATATGGATTCAATAAGGAAAACATTTAATGTTTCACCGCTACATAATCATCATCTATTTTGTGGAAAACAAAAATAAATGTCTTTTTGAATACTGGAAATCAAAACCAACAGGTTAATGTTTACTTGTTTTTTACTGGCAAGTTTTGACACATTTTTAGGCTCTGATTCCCAGAGGATACCCTTTACAAATCTTAAAGTTGTACCTCTATCTAGACTGCCAACCTTTTTCTTGATTATTATCTCCTTGAACTCTATTCATGTATAGTGATTCTTTCTAATTCCTGTTTTACTGGATGTTCCTTAGGTTTAATTCTCTCAGTAGTGAAATAAAGTTAAAAACACTGAATTCAACATGTAAGCAGAAACAAAATCTATTTTTGCAACAACTTATATCCAGAAATAGACTTCATTCTCTTCAGCACCTCATCCAGAGCACCAATGTTGATACTCATGAATTTCTACTGGATAGTCTTCATCAATTTTGTTAACTATTTTCATGATCAATTAAAGGCCTTCCACTCCTGTCTCCTAGAAAATAGGCAACAGTGACCTCAGTTGATATTTCTTATACCTTATAGTCTCCTTGCCCCCATACATGACATTAACAAGGTTAGATTTAGACAGCTTTTACATTTCCCCCATTTCAAGAATTCATGTAACTAATGTCCACCATACATTGTGGGCGGTCTACTGTCTTTGACTCATTTTTTAAGACCTTGTGCTTTCATTAACTTAGTCTTTTCAAAGATTGCCAATACATAGTTCTTGTTCTTGATTCTACAATTTTCTCTAAACTTGGAAGTTATTCTCTTTACTTTTTTCTTACAATCTAAGAGAACAAAAACCTTTATCACTCTTACTATGAAGCTATGCAGAGCCACTGCAGCATGAGTTCGATACATGCTTCCCACATGGCACAGCAGACCTCTCCTGCCTCGCCTGCTGTTCTCCTCAGCAGTGTATTTCAGTCAATCTGCCTGTTCTGCTTCCCACTGTTTCTGGAGAATCCTCTCACCCTCCCACACCTCTGGCTTACACCCCAGCTTTTATGTATAAATAAATCTTAAAAAAAAAAACCTTTATTGCTCTTTATTTCATCCTCTTAGTTCCTGTCACAAGCAGATTTCTCTCACTATACAGAGCACAGAATAAATCATTCTCATGCTTAAAAAAAAAAAGGCTTTAAGATCATATTGTAGTTACTTTCCAAAAAGGTTCAATCAATATATTCATTCAAAAAAATACTGAGTACCTACTATGTAAGAGGCACTTGCTAAGCACTAGGGATATAAGTGTGAAAAAAATAGAGCCCCTCTTTTTACTGGAGCTGACAATCTAGTTGGAAAAACAAGAACAACATGTAAGTAAAAATATAACTTAGATGGTGACATGTACAAAAAGAAATTTAGCAGTGCAAGGAGAATTTAGAAAGGATAAAGGGTGCTGTGTCATAAAGGGCAGTCAAGGAAGACCTCATTGACACGTGAGCAGAGACCTGAAAGAGAAATGGGAATAAGCTTGCGAAGGTATTAGGCTAAATCATTTCATGCAGAGTAACTGCACTGACATGGGAGCATGTTTGATTCACTGTATGATAAGGATGCTAGAGTCACAGGAACAAAGACAGCAAGGTAGGCAGTGTAGAAGATGAAGCAAAAAAGGGAAAGGTGGGAATCTAAATCATGTAGGGTCTGCAGACTACCATGATGAATTTGGCTTTACTTTGGAGTGAGCTGAGAAACAACAAATGGTTAGTGAGTAAAGAAATGACATGATCAGACTTACATTTTAAATTGGCAAATCTGGCTTCTGTGTTCAAAGGAGACTGTAGAGGAACAAGAAAACAGGGAACTAAGTTACAGGGTTATTACAATAAATGAGGTAAGAAGGCTGAGGGGTCTGGACCAGGATAGTAATTGCGGAGATGTTTAGATACTATATGTATTTTAAAGGTGGAAACAGTAAGAATTGCAGAAGGATAGAATGTGCACTACCACTCCATTAAGGATGATGCAATAAGGAAATGATAGCAAGGAGATGACAGCAATGAAGAAGAGTATCAGTTTCACAATGTCATCAATAACACTTTTTTTTTTAAGCGTCCCAATATCATTTCTTATTTTACTTTCTTAAAATTGAGGTAACATTGGTTCACAACACTGTATGTGATTCAGAAATGTAGTATCACACCTGTTTTAATAATAAAAACCTTTACCTATTTTATAATGAGTAAAAATCTTATTGTTATATTTTCAATCCTAGAAAACTAGTTTGCTTATTTGTTGTACATTTCTTTTGGTGAAGTTGTTTGTTCATGTCCTTTGCTAATAATGATCAAAACCAGGAAACTGACAATGGTATTATGAATTGAATTATAGGCCTTTCTTAGATTTTTCCAATTTTTCAAGCACTCATTCACTCCTTCCTTCTAAAGGAACTACTACCACAATCATGATACAGAAATGTCTCAAGTCCTCAGAAAAACAACCACCACCACCTGATACTACACCCTTTTGTAGTCATACACTTGCCCCAATCCCAGCCCATGGTAACCACTGACCTGTCCTCCCTCATTATGATTTTATAACTTCAAGAATGTTTTATGTATGGAAGTATACATTATATAAGCTTTTTGGTTTACATACAATGATTTTGAGAGTTAGTCACTTTACCACATGAATTCATCCTTATTTTATTGCTGAGTTGTATTCCACTGAATGGATATATCACAGTTTAACTATTCACCCATTAAAGGATACTTACATGTTGTTTCCAATTTTTGACTGTCACAAATAAAGCTGCTGTGAATATTAGTGCGCACTCAGGTTTTTGTGTGAACTTAAGTTCTCATTTCTCGAGGTCAATAACCATGAGTGTGATCATCAGGTTGTATGTTAAGTATATCTTTATAAGAAACTGCCAACTATTTATGAGAGTGCCCATATTACTTTATATTCCCAATACTAATGTATGACAGATATGGTTGATTCCACCTCCTCTCAAGCATCTGGGGTTTTATTTTCTATTTTAGCCATTTAATAGGTCTGTTGTGTTATCTAATTGGGACTTTAACTTATATTTCCCTAATGGCTAACGATGTTGAACATCATTTCCTGTGCTTATTGACCAATATTTTCTTTGGAGAAGTGCTGTTTAAATTTTTTGCCCATTCTAATTTTAACTTAAAAAGTCACACGTGGCTTGTGCTCACCATATTAAAAAATAGAACTGTAGATAATACAAATGCAGCTTTTACAAATTCTGAGACTTTAAAAGAAAACATGAAGAAAAAAAGGAGATACGGTAAAATGGGTAAGAGAAGCGTTAACAGGGCCTCCCTGGTGGCGCAGCGGTTGAGCGCTGGGCTGCGGAGCTGTCGGCAGCGGAGACGCGAGTTGGACGTCAGGCCGGGGAGAATCCCACATGGTGCGGCAGACCTCTCCTGCCTCGCCCGCTGCTCCCCTCAGCAGTGTACTTGTGATCTGCCTGTTCTGCTCCCCACTCTGTCTCTGGTGAACCCTCTCGCCGCCCCACGCCTCTGGCCTGTACCCCAATTTGTATGTATAAATAAAATAAAATCTTTAGAAAAAAAAAAGGAAAGAGAAGCGTTAACAAAGTAATTACAAATTTAGGTATTTGAGTTTAAGTTTTGAAGGGAGGTGAATAACAGAGAAAGGGAGCAAACAACAAGGTCAAACCTAAGGGGAGGCACCATTTCAATGAGAAATTTCTAGTCTAAAATGATTTGAAGTTTTAAAAAATACCGGTGAAATTAAGATTACATCCCTGGTATTTGGTTCAGATCTGTAGGTATCAAATTCTGCCTTTTTATTCAGACCATGAGGCTGAACTGCCCAGCTGATATCCAAGGAATCTAATCCAACTATACTCAATCAGACACACAATCAAACTCAGAACAATAAGGGTATCTTATGTCTGTAGTGGAAGTCAGCCTTCCTGGACTTGAATTTTAGCCCTGCCACTTATAGCATGTTTCCTTAAATAAACGAGCCAACCTTGTCAGCCATTTCACCTGTAAGATGGAGATAACAATAGCACCTATCTCATGAGGGTTAACATATGTCAAATACTTTAAACAAGGCCTAAACTACAGGAAGTGGACAGTAACTGTTAGCTTTTATTGGCATTATTCTCTCATCAAAGATTTTCTACTCTGAATTAGGCTCTGGGAGAATCAAACTGTGCATCATGAGGGTCCTCAGTGCACTTAGTGTTTAATGAGGGCAATGTCAGAGGCAAGAACAATGGGTAGTAAGAGCACTAGGGCAGGGTTTCTGTTTCTCCCCATTCTGTACTCACAATTAATTCACATTCTTTCAAAAAAGTTAAGAAAATATTCATAAGTAAAACATATTTTTATTACCTAAATCACCATTCAGAAATAATCACTGTTAATAATTCTTATGGATATACATCCTGACATTTTCTTGTGAAAATTTATAAACGCACATTTTTAATAAAAATTGGACCATACTTATGAATAAAACAATTTATTTTAAACTAGCAGTATCCCAAGAATATATTCCATGTCAAAAAAGATCTAGATGAATTTAATGCATAAATAACATCCTATCAAATAGTATGTAAAATAATTAATTTAGCCATCTGCTATTATTAGACATTAAGGTTAGTTACTGTTGTGTTTTTTTTTTTTTTTTTTAAATCAACAGTGACACAGACACTCCTTCCACCTGCCTTCATCTGCAAAGAAGGTTACAGGAAGAAAAGAGCGATTCAGCCATCAAGGAGGTAGTGACCAGAGAATGCACCATCAACAGTCACAAATTATCCATAGAGTGGGCTTCAAGAAGCATGACTCTCAAGCAGTAAGAGATGTGGAAATTTGCAATGAAGGAAATGGGCACTCCAGATGTGTGCACTGATGCCAGGTTCAACAAAGGTGTCTGGGTCAAAAGAATGAGAAGTGCCATGTTGTATCTTTGCATGGTAGTCCACAAAACTAATGAAGATTCAGCAAACAAGCTATATGTGTTGGTTACCTAAGTATCTGTCACCACTTTGAAAAATCTACAGTGTGGATGTGAATTAACCATTGGCTGATAAATAAAAGATATAAAATCACAAAAAAGAAAGATAAACCTTCTTATAACACGCTTTACACTGTAGTTCAGTTATTTTCATAGGATATATTCCAAAGAGAACACAGTGCCAAAAGGGATGTGTGTGTATATATACATACACTTTTAAAAGGTTCTTAGATACAGGGGGTCACTTTTCTTTCCCCCAAACCCAGATTCTTACATCCAGTATCATTGTAGGAGTAAGTTTATTTCTCCATACTCTTTGAATAATGCTGTTTTTAAATCTTTGCTAATTTGATAGATGAAAAGATGGAAGTGCAATGTTTTAATTTGCATTTTCTTGATTACTGGCGAGCCTAAACATCTTTTACTTAGCAGATATGTTGTGCTGTTCTTTCATGAAGTCCTATTTTGTGTCCATGTGGGGAGAGAATATCTAAATCAGAATGAAAGGTATGGGAAGCCTTCCCAAAATAAGTGATGTATGTACCTACTTTTGGAAGCTCAATGAGAAGTAGACCAAGAGAAAGGGAAGAATATCCTAGGCATAGGGAAACCTACATGTGTAGACCTACATGTTTTAATGTAGTACAGGGGGTTCAAAACTACAAGTAGTTCCAGCTGATTTCACTGGGAGGTCGTACACAGATCAGCAAGAGAGGAGGGAACCAAACAATAGCAGAAACTAGACCACAGATTATCTGTGTGGTAAACTAAGGAGTCAGAATTTGGTTCTGAAAACTACAGGAAAAACAAAGACTTGTAAACTGTGGAATAAGATGAGATTTATGTTTTAGAAAGATTTCTCAGCAGCAGATATAGAGGTGACAGTGCCAGGTCTGGAGAGGCAGATTACTTGGTGAATGTATAAAGTGAAAAGCTTGGTTGAGGACAGTGCTTGGCATCAGTGACATCTCAGGTTAAAGAGAAGAACAGAGTTCTAGGAAGAAAGAGACAATAATGTAGCAAGGAAACAAGGAAAAAATGTAGTTTCACATAGGCTCAAGGAGAGAATTTAAAAATGGAGGTTACTAGTGTTAGATGCTATTGAGAGTTTAAGGAAAAACAAAAATTACCAAATGGACTTGCCAATAAGGTTACTGGTAACCCTAGTAAAGTACAATTTCAAAAATAAAAATCCCAGAATTAAAAATATCTGTCTACAAAATTCTTTCAATAATTAAGAAAATGTCTAGTTTGAGTTTTTTATTAATGGCATATTAAATAATGTTTTATAATTTTTGATTTGGTAAGACATGGTAAAAATTATTCAATCAGTCTAAACATCTGCTATATCAAGAAAGCAGAAAATCTGTTGTTTCAAGAAATCATAGTTAATTATTCTGAATGTTTACATTTATTCCACCTCAGGTCTTGCAAGCTGTCTGTTCACTCCCAAGCCTTTTGTCCATCCTGGCACTTTCATCCCTGTGAAGAGCCATGGTCTGTCTAAACACCTTCGGCAACTTCAAAGTGCATTTGATACTTATTACCTCTTCCAGCAGTTTATGATTACTCTAATAAGTGGCTCCTGGTATTCTTGCAGAGTAAACTACTATATAGCCATACCTGATAAAGTGAAATTGCTGTGAAACAAAGGTTTGGAAATAATGGACAAGAATGGTTGGGAGGAAGAAGGCCTGTGTAAAGGAGGGATTAGACTGGATCATAGAAGTAAAAAAGAATTCTACAAAGGCAGAGATACGGAAAGGCCTTGTATGTTTGGAGATTAAAGATGTCTGATATTGCTGCAGATGAAAATGTGCAGTATGGCTCTTAAGGTTTTTAGGGTCTCCTCCAAGCAGTAAGAACAAAAATTAAAATGTAACTCTATCTTCAAAGGACCTAGAAGACACCTGAAACCCCAAATCACTATATATCAATATTTATAACAAAAGCAGTAATGGTAAATGACTAAGCAGAGTTGAGGAAATAAGAGATGCTGTGGCAAGTAAACCAATTCACCCTGCACAATTAAAAAAAAAGATCTGGGTTTGGAGGTACCAGGTACCACAGAAAATGGGCCAAGGTAGAGGGCTGAATATAAAGGGATTGTTTGAAAATCTATAAAAGGACCTCCATACCCTCACTCCACAAACCCAGAAAATCATCCTTCACCCTGTTCAAGACAGTAAGTTTATTTACTGGTGGAAAAAAATACAACCTCAACCAGAGAAGCAGCAACCAGAGTCATCAAATAGAGAGGGAGGTAAATGAGTGAGAGTAAAGAAAAACTGAATAAAAGTCTACATTCTGAGTAATAAGCTCACCAGTTCCCTTTCCCCTGCCCAGGCCCAGGTCACCAGAAACCTTATTACTTCCAGTTTTCAGTCCCTACTGTAGAGTAAAGAATACTATTCTAGAGATTAGAAATCCCATCTATCCACATGATTATCTTATATCAAAGCCCAATAATTGATAAATGCCACCTACTCAGAGCTCCCTTTCAGTTTTTAGAGGCTCGCCTTTATTTTAAAGACTTTATTAATGTACAATTTACATACAAAAATGTACATATTAAGTATATAGTTCAATGAAATTTAACAAGAACGATTAACTATTGCTCTAACATAGAACATCTACATCAAAAACAAGCCCTATGCCCTTTACCTATTAATTCCCTTTACCCACAATATCAGACAACCACTGATCTGATTCTTGCCAACACAGATAAGTCCTGCCAATTCCACATCTTTATGTGAATGTAACGTTACCATATATGTGTACATACATGTGTATACATATATATACACACAGAGATACAGACAAATAGACTGATCTGGTTTCTTTCATTTAGCACAATAGTTTTGAGGTTCATCCATGTTACTACATATATCAGCTGTATATTTCTTTTTATTGCTTAGTGTGTATTCTATTGCATGAATACAGCAAAATTTATCTTACCTATTTTACCAATTGATGGACATTTGGGTTATTTCTAAATTGGGCTATAGATATTCAAATAAGTCTTTCGGTGGGTATGTTTTCATTTTTTTAGGGTAATCAACTATAGAATTACTGAGTCATAGTAAGTGTAAATTTAACCTTATAAAACCTGTAAAATAGTTTCCCAAAGTGGTTCTACCATTTTACACACTCATCAGCAATACTTGAGAGTGCTGCCAGTTCTACATCCTTTAGGATAGTTGTCAGTTTAACTTCAGCCATTTCTAAGGGTGTGAAGTGGTAACCTACTGTGGTTTTAATTTGCATTTTCCTGATAACCAACAATGTTGAGCATTTTTTCATATACTTAGTGACCTTCTTTTGTGATCTTCTTTTCAATTTTTTTGTGACCTCCTTTATTTTTGAGTTCTAAGAGTTCTTTATATACTTTAGATATAGGTACTATCTCCTAATTTATGACTTCCCTTTCTGTTTTCTTAGCAGTAATTTTTAAGAGGAGGTTCCAATCCTACTAATTTTATTAGTCAAATTAGTCAAATTTTCTTTTACAGTACCTTTGTATCTTATCCTAAGACTTTTATCTGTTCCAATGTCAAGAAGCTTTTCTCTTACGGTTCATTTTGGTAGTTTTAGAGTTTCAACTTTCATGTTTTAAGGTCTGTGATCTATTTTGAATTAATTTTTGAATGAGGTTGAATTTGAAGATTGTCCAGTACCATTTGTTCAAAACTAATCTATTCCCAGTGAATTAAGCTGGGACCTTTATTGAAGAGGATTACATACATTAGTTTATTCTGGATTGTCTACCCTTTTGTCTTTAGACACACAAATTTCATTTTCTCTTATTTATTGTAGCTTATAGAAAATTTTAAAAAGGTAAAGTAAATCCTACATATTTTTTTATTTTTTAGAATTGTTTTGTATATATGAGATCTTTTGTATTTCCACTGGAATCAGCTTGCTGGTTTTCATCAAGAAAACCTGGGATTATGGTGGAATTCCATTTAACCTAAATCTTGTTTGGTGACAATGGAGATGGTAATATCAAGTCTATGAACATAGTGTAACTATCCACTCATTCAAATACTCAATTTCTCTAAGCAATGTCAGTCAGGTCTTTCATAAACTTATTCCTGATTATTTCATGCTTTCTGATGCTAATGCAAAGGTACTATTAATTTCCCTTTTCTTTATGTTTGTTTGCTAGTATAAAGAAATACAATCAGTCAATTTATGTTTATTGATTTTCCTTGTCACTTTGTTAAATTCATTTACTAATTACAGTATTTTGGGGGTAAATTTCTTGGGATGTTCGATGTAAATAATCATGTCTGAGAGTAGTTTTTTTCTTTCCAATATTTATTGCCTTTTTGCCCATGGCTAAGCTCTCTAAAACAATATTGAACAGAAGTGGCGGATTAAATTCTTAGCCCTATATATGGATCTTTGAGGAAAAATAGTCAGCCTTTCACCATTAAGTATAATGACATCTATAGGGTTTTTTTTTTTTTTTTTTTGGTAAATACCCTTTATCAAATTGAGAAAGTTCCCTTCTATTTCTAGTTGGTTTAGAGTTTTAAAATATATATGTTTTTATAATTTTGTCAAATACTTATTCCTAATCTATTGAGATTATCAAATAATTTTCACCCTTTGTTAATGTGATGGAGTGGGAGTGAGAGAATTAAACTTCATATTTGGAAAGCAAAACTTAGTCTTTAAAATTAAAGAATGATGAATTTGCAATATAAACATTTACAAAAAGGGAGGTAAAATAATGAAGTAATAGCTAAGAACAAACTGACAGTGGTTGTCAGCTACCTAGTGGAGAGTGGAAACTGCCATTTTTAAGAAGCTTTTAAACACTACTTGAAATTTTAGATATGAGAAAATATAATCTTTGATACCATATTTTGAAATAAAAAATGCTCTGAGCAGACCTGTAAAGATGAGGGTGGAGTCTATTACTAATTGTGTGCTTATAGTTGGAAGGGCAAGGGCATAGGGAAAAATGAATTCAGCTTCAGGTATGCAGTGTTCAGGCTGGGCCTCCAGGAGAAGATAGTCCCCATGCAGTTGAATATCCTTGGCAGTGAAGAGATAAGAGATAAAAGTAAAGACCTGGGAGTAAGCACTATTTAGTGCTTAAGATTTCGAAACCACAAGAGTAGAAAAAACTAAACACGCACAAGGTGAGAAAAGGGCCCAAGACAAAACTTTGAGGGACAGTGCACGTAGGGCAAATGGAAGGATTCAAAGGAGACAGAATAAATTTTCAAAGGGCAGGAAGAGAATCAGCCAAGTATGACATGGGAAGAAAGTGTCGCATTCTTCCAACATGCCAAATTCCAAACACTTTGTGTACCAATAACCACTAGAGCTATATTTTTATAGGCGTTTCTTCCTAATTTCATGAAGAAATTTGGGAGGTTAATAAAATTTGAAAAAGTATCAATGCAATGATGGAAAG
The DNA here is from genome assembly GCA_004024925.1 of Scalopus aquaticus. Taxonomy (NCBI): domain Eukaryota; kingdom Metazoa; phylum Chordata; class Mammalia; order Eulipotyphla; family Talpidae; genus Scalopus; species Scalopus aquaticus. The sequence goes on along the minus strand of PVIJ01016884.1, from coordinate 9,540 downwards.
TAAAGAATGGTGCTACACTTATTTTATGATGCTATTTATATGTTCTATTTCAGGAAACATCTGGAGCAGAGAGTAAGCGGTAAAGAACTTCCATTACTTATCTCAACTGAAGAAAAGTATTCAAGAAGGAAATGTTCACTAGAAAACCACAGATGCAAGAGAAAACTGGTTGATGCTCCACATCACTCAGATGGAACAACTGCAACTAAGAAGAGGAAAAATTGCGGAAAAGTGCCTAACAGCTTTTCATCTACCAGAGTATACAAGGTGTGATGATTCAGAAGTAATGAGTCACTTCGCAATAATGAAACTGTTAGTTTGCCTGGAAAATACAGGCACTCTTTGGTGGATGACTCATAGGGAAACTGTTTTCAAGAGAACAATTTAGAGGAATACAAAAACATATACCATAGAATTACTTGTAGGGTAAAAAAAGGAGATCTAGATTGTTTTATTGTGGTCAAAAATAACTGAGAAAGTAAATTAAAATGTCTTTTAGAAAAAAAGATTCTTCTGATGCTCAAAGAAAAGTACATACATATGTATGAAAGAACAACTGATACTTTAGGTTTAGGGCTAATGTCCTAGCTAGACTAAAAGTAAAATAAGAATGTATTTTTAGCAGTCTTAATTTGAGTATATGAAAATTAGAAAGTGCTTAAAAGGTTACATTTATTTTGACTCCAGTGGAAAAAAGGGAAAAGTAGTGGAGGGGAAAAGCATTAGGAAGGCAATTAGGAGCTTCTTGTTACAGCTTTTGTGGCTGCAATGACGAGCTCACAAGAGGGTCAAATGTCTTCCTTCACCAGGATTTCGCCTTCTCTGCTGGAAAAACAAGACAAGATGACTGTGGATCTAGGGAACATGAAAAACAAAATTTGCTTTTCTTGACTTGAATTAGGAAAAAGCTGTAATTTACAAGAGAACTATTTTAGTTGACGTGGGAAGCATAATTAACTGATTATTAATTTTTAATGCATGTAATTTACAAGATTACTGATTTCTCCTGAGTATTGGATTAAACTTTTAAACCATTTTAACATTAAAAAATTCCCTATCGTGACTCCTAAAACAACAATAATCTCTATTGGCAGTGTTTTAAGTTACTTTAATTTGCATAGTTTCCTTTTCTAAATCTTCTTCTTATTTTGGAAAAAGTCATAGAAAAATCAAATCACATTCTACAAATTAAAAATCGTTTGGACAGTTTAGGAGAACTTATGTACAACACAGTTTAATAAACATTTGAGTGCCACTAAAAACCAGATACTTTTCTAGACAGAGAACTACACATTCTATGGTTGTGCTCAAACATTTCACATTGTTAGCAGGGAGAGAAGAGGTTACCTAAACTTTAGATCAATGAGGGCATCCAAGAATGCAGGATTGCTTGGCACAATTATACAGCAGAGCAGAAGAAGGTAGCTTCAGTAAGAACAGGAAAATGCCTTCTGAGGAGGAGTAAAGTAGGAGTGGCACAAGACGTGTGAGCAGTCACCAGGAATTCAGTATAATTCAGGTGTCAAAATAAAGAGAAACTTCTAGGAGCTGTAGCTGAAAAGGTGGGGAGCAGTGGCAACATAGATTTAGGGAGTCCCCCCAGAGGTTTGAATGGAGGGAGAAGTGGTCAAGGTCAGACATACAGTGCAGGCACATCCCTTGTGTAGTGGAGGGCAGACTCAGGGAACACAGGACTAAAGCTAGATAAACAAGGCAGAAGGTGTTTGCACAGAACAGAATCAGCAAGGCTATAAATGATGGCAGCTCACAGGCTCAAGTGATTAACCCACAATCACAAAACTGTGAGCAAGATATGAAGTCTTTTATCTTTAAATATTGGGCTTTTCTACATTCCTGTGCAAGCACAAATTCTGGTCAAAGTAGACAACAGATCTTAAATTAATTTTATTAAATTATGGATTAAAAAATACTTTGTTAATGTATATTAAGTACTCAAAAATTTCAAGGCATTATAGAAACCAAGTAAGGTTCCTGTCTTCTAACAACTTTTGGGATAAAAGAAATGAGAAAAAAGGAATAGATCAAAGCATTCAACAGGCACTTACTGGGTGCTCTGGGGCTCTAAAGGAGAACAATTTCTAATGACAAAAATTAGAACATAATCCTTATGTCCTTCTTTCCTCCCTGCTAAGTTCATTTTGATACAAATGAACAGAGATGCACATTGGACCTAAGTGGGCAATTCTAGAAGATGACCAGGAACCTGTAATAAAATAAATAGAGGTAAAAGTTGGGGGAAATTTTGCTTGAATAAGAAAATAAGAAAATGAGGAGAAAAAGCCCAAAGGATGGCATGGGTGGCAGTAGACTGGGAAGGAGCCTGAAAGTGCCATCTTCCATGCAGTTTGAATTTGACAGATGAAAGTTGTTGCTTATTTTTTTTTTAATCTTGATAAAAGTAATGACTGAAGAAATAAGGCATGCTCTCTAGGAGGGAAAAAGAGACAAACTGGAGAAAGGGAGAATAAAGGAGAAAGAGAACAGGGAGACAAACAGATTATACCTAGAATTAATATCAATGTGAACAATTTTGTAAATGTCCTTTCTAGTTTTAAACATACATATACACATGACAGACATGGGGAATTTTGTACATACTTATGTTTCTTCTAATACAAAGTTAAGATTCAGTTACTGTTTATTATCTGCTTTTTCCACTTTATATAGGAAAACAGCTTTCCATAAAAACAAGTCTACATACACGTGACATATGTGAATACATTTACTTGTTCAATTTTTTTTTTAAGATTTATTTATTCACACATACAAGCTGAGATGTAGGCCAGAGGTGTGGGGTGGTGAGAGGATTCACCAGAGACAGAGTGGGGAGCAGAACAGGCAGATTGACTGAAATACACTGCTGAGGGGAGCAGCGGGAGAGACAGAAGAGGTCTGCTGCGCCGTGCGGGGAATCTCCCTGCCTGGGGATCGAAGTCATGATGCAGTGGCTCTGGATAGCTTCATAGTGCTGTGCTTAACCCGCTGTGCCACCAGGGAGGCCCTACTTGTTCAATTTTCTACTAAGGCATTTAAGGTTGTATAAGTAGGGTGTGGCAAAGAAGCATGAGCAAACAAATGATAAAACTGACTTAAGCTGTGGCAGAATTTTGAACAGTCCAAAAGTGACAAGAGGTAAGACATGGAAGCACATGAGATTTTAGTGTTCCAGACATAAGATGAATAATGTCTGAATCTGGAATTCTTTGTGGATGAAAAGGAATTTCCAGAAGGGAAACAGAAAAAGACTGCAATCCAACATACTAAAAATGAAGTAATTTCAATTCTTCACATCTGCAGAACAGATAGAATGTCAAAGAAAACACTCACACAACTTAAAACAGTGGGTGGACTGCCAGGGAAAAACCAAGTGCCGCTCCAGTGATCATCGACAGCCACGGCTTTCCAGGAAGTGACAGAGCTCCCCAAATTGTTCTTGAACAGAGAATGCACTGAGCCTTTGTCGTGAGATGCCAGGAGACATTAAGACTTCAGTGTCCTCTCTGGGCCTTCATTTCCTCAAGTATTTGGACAGGCTCTGTGAGTTACAAACTGTACTGTACTTGTCAGAGTCCCCTTGGAAGCTGCCAATACTAGGAATTTCCCACTGCAACCAGAATAGCTCTGTTTTTATCTGTTTTATATAACGGATGTCCAAAATACAGTTACATAGCTAAAATACACTCTTGAAGTCACAAGATTAAAAAAAAAATCACTTATCAGATTACTTTTAACCACAAAAGTATAAATTTATAATGGATGGAGCTGAAAGTCACCACCTTATTAATACCGTAGTTAAACTTAGTATCACCATTGGTGGGATAATCAGATAATATGTACCTCTTGATATGATGCAATAGGAAAACTGAAGTATAGTTTATGGAGTTTTCTTCTCCCCAAATATTTAGCTTTAATCAATTCCTTAGACTTGATATTTAATTATAGGAAATACAGATGATAGAGAAATGTTAATACCATGAGGAAACAGAAATTTATGATATGGACTGGCTGTTCTTTCAATAAGTCAGTATTATAAGAGAAAAAGTACATATGCGGAGGTGGGTCGGGAAAGAGCAGGAGGAACAATAACTACAAAGCCTCTGAGCTGGGATCATGTCTTGAATGTTTCAGTAAGAGGGTGAACACCAGTGTGACTAGACTTTGACTGAATGAGATAGAAAGCTACTGGAAGAATTCTGAGCAGAGAAACAACATGACATAATCTTACTTATGTTTTAAACAAAATCCTTTGGTTGCTATGATGAGAATAGACCACAGGGGGAGAAGAGTGGACACAAGGAACCCCAAAAGGGAGCCAAATTTGCTTGGAATACTAGGCAAAAAGATTTTGCTGGCTTTGACCAGTTTGTAGCAGTGGAAGTGTGAGATGTAGTCAGATTTTGGATATATTCTGAAACAAGAGTCAAAAGGACAGATGTGTGGTTTTGTGGGAAAGAGGGAGATCAAGGATGAAGCTAAGAGCTGATTATTTTAAATCATTGCTATTTGTTTTAATTTTGTTTGAACAACTGGAAGAAGAGAACTAATATTGAGAGTGAAAAGACTGCAGATTTGCAGTGGGAACAGATTTGCTGGTGGGAGAGGGAGAGAGAGCAGCAGTGGCAAGGCAGGTCAGTAGTTCAGGTTTAGGTGTTAGTTTTGAGATCCTTAGCTAGACATTCAGGCAAAAAAACATTCAGAATGCTTTTAGAAAACAGAGTCTGGACTTTAAGGCAGAGATAGGGGCTGATATAAATTTGTAGGTTATCACTAAGGGCAGGAATATAGAAAAAAAAGAACTACATAGAAATATTTATTTTACAATAATCATTTTTTTTTTCTATAAGATTCCACAGAAATTTCTTTAGAGGAATACAGAAGGAAGCATCAAAGGCTCAGTCCTGGGGGCATTCAAAGTTTCAGAGCAGCACAATCTGATGGAACTTTCTGTGATGATGAAATATATATCTGCATTATTCAGTAGCTTGACCCTTCCCAATGTGGCTATTGAGCATTTAAAATATGGCAAATACAACTGATAATTGAAAATTTAGAGTTGCATGTGGGCAGGAGCTACTGTACTAGACAGCACAGATACAGAGTTTGGTGTGGTGAAGAGAATCAGCAGAGGTGACTAAAAGGAAGCAGGCAGAGAGGGAGGATCTATGTGATAATTCTTCACTGGGCTCTCATGTTTCCTCATGCAATGCAAATGAGGCACTATCGTGATAGTTACAGATATTTTATATGGCAGCCCATGGACTATCTTTGCAAGAATGTATAGCAAGCAAAGTTGGAAAACTTAATGGTGTCTCCCTGTGGAGTAATGGGTCCAGTAGAGAAGGTATGCATAGTGCCCATTATAAAAGATTTGGGATCTCTAAGAGGAGGCTTCCTTTTCTATAACACAATCCATCCTGTGTGTAGGTGTCATCTGGTCCCCTTCACACTGCCTTGGAGGAATTGGGCTCTGAGAACCAGTAAAAAAATACCATTACTCTGGCAACTGCTACTGCTGAAAATAGTAAGCTGGTTTTTTGTTTGTTTGTTTTGCTTTTTCTTGTGATCCATAAGTCTCACTTCTTCTTTCACCACTCATGAAACTGTGGCAGGCTAATGTGTTAGCTTACAGATAAAGTAAAAATTTTAGATCCTTCACATTACTTGACAAGTATCTTAGAAGCCAAGTGAAAAAGGTGTTTCAAGGTGAGGGGAATCAATTCTGCCCCTAAATGTTAATTCAGATAAGAAATGACAAATATGGACATGACTGATAACCGATAAGCAAGGTTTTGATGGGTTTGTGGGGACAGGAATCTGGCTGGAATACACAAGAGAGTTGGAAAGGAAAAACTAGCAACAGAATCCAGATAACTCAAGAACTGTTACCATGACATTTAAAAAAAAAACAAAACAATAGCTAGAGGGGAACGCAGAATTAAGGAGGATTGATTATTGTTAGTATGGAAGAAATAAAGCCATATTTCATGCATAAGAGAATTCTTAGGAATAAGGATAAATTGATACAAGAGAAAAAGGATCACAAAGTCTTAGATAGGATAGTTCTTTTAGAGTAACAATAACATGGATACCACTGCAGGTAGTAGATAACTTATGAAATTTCTTTCTATCCTATTTATTTTCTGAAATAGGATGCAATGTCATCAGTTATAGCAAAGTGTGGGAAGAGAAAATGAAAATATGAGGAGATTGAAGACATGTAATAATCATTTAGATGAATCAGAAGGAGTGACTAGGGAAATCTAGTAAGATAGCCAGGCTACCTTAAGAGTCCACTTGAGTTAGGATCATTAATTTGATGCAAGCTCAGCAGTAATGTTTTCACAGGCATGGAAAAGGTAAAGAATGGATTTAATCAGTTCTATGGTTTAGCCAAAAAAGGCTGCTGAAGTGAGAGAGAGGCAAAGCAACTGAGAAAGTATGCAAGGGAGAAATGAGAATGACTGATGATGGAATCCAAGTCTCTATCCTAGTTCCTGAAATCTTACCCTTCCATTGGGATTCCTGGGTAGATATCAACAAAGTCTCTATATTCTGGACCACTTCTGTGAAACTTTCTTCAACTTCTTTTATCTTATAATCTGAATTGAAACTGGTCTCTCCTCTGAGGACATTGCTTTCCTTGTAGTCCTCCCAGGTGATGACACTTTTTCTCTTCCAGGCCCTTCGAATGTGAAGGCTGGCAGTTGCCCTTCTTGATACTTTCAGTCCATTCTTCTGCCCTCTGCCCAAGTCTCCTGCTTTGAGTCACTTATTAGGCTCCCACATCAGGCCACCTACTGTCCTTCCTTACTGCAATGATTTAAGACTCCCCAAGGTTACTCCCTACCATTCCTTGGAGAATTTTCATTTTTACTGCCATTCCAACCTTCTAATTGTCATGATTCTTATTAATTTCCACATTCAAATAGATAATCTATCTGTTAACTTGGCTTCTCAGTTTCTTGACCTTTTCTCCACAATAAAAATTATGTTGATCTTGTTTGTTACTGTATCAGCCAGTATGTTTAAATTTACTGGTGAGTTCAGAGTAGGACCACCCTGCTATAGGCCTTCTCTGGCAGAGTCAATAGAATGGTAAAACATCAGCCATAAGATAATCTCTCTGCAGAAATTCATGCTACCACCATCAACAGAAAACAAGAGAGTAAAAAAGGGTGAATTAGGCTTGTTTCCTCCTTGTAGCCTCTTATCTTGGGCATGTATTTCTTAGATGGGGAGAGAGGTAGGTGTGTGTGTGTGTGTGTGTGTGTGTGTGTGTGTGTGTGTGTCATAGGCAGCAGACTATGTCAACTAATCCCTTCTTTTACTGACCTCTCAAAGAATATTAATATTATTATGCCATCATTTTAAAAGTACTTAAATATTCTAGATATTGTGCATATCTAATTTAAGCAGTTAAGCATTTAAGTGTTATCTAATTTAATTCTTATGACAAGATTGAGGCTAGTATTATCTCCACTCATTGATGAAGAAGCTGAGACTAAGAGAAGTTAAAAAAAAATTTCTCATACCACACACACTTACAAAGTGATTTAACTCTGGTTTTCTCTAACATTATAGTCCCTCTGTCCTATACCATGTCCATATCAAGGGTAAAGAAGCTGGGGTAGTCAGTAATTGAGTACCTACCCTAATTCTAGATTGCTCAACCTCTTGGGAAGACATTGTCTCAAAATCTTAGTAGTAATAAGAAAAAGAAAGAATGGAAGGACAGTCAGATGGGAATGATGAAGGGAAGGAAGGAAAGAGGTTAAGAACTCTGTAGAACATTGCAGTCACTGTAGTAGCCTGGGTAGAAATGAAAGTTTTTTAATAATTTAACCTCAATTTTGTTTTTCAGAAAATTTGAAAACCCAATTAATTTTAAAGGGACTGATAAAATTGTGACACATAAAATACCCATATAAAAGAAAATGTAACAAAGTTAATGGAGTACAATTTAAAGTTAAGATTATTAAAAGTCAATAATGTTAAACATCTATCTGAACTTCAAACTATAAATTATCAAACTTTACAAGAATAATTAAGATAGTAAACTTGTTCAACAATAAAACTGGGACATAATTAAAAGCATATTTACAAATGGACATCATGTTTGGAAATAGATTTATATATAACACATGCCATAAGGTTGAACATAAAGTTTAATATGAGATTTAATCGACAGGGGGAATGGAAAAAGCAGAAGTCTCTAAATGTAGAGCTGCAAATGTCAGGGAAAGGGAAAAAAGTTAATTCAGCAGAAGAGTGAAACATGAGATTTGGAGAAAACAAATATATGAAAAGATTTAGTATAAAGTTTCTTATATATATTCTTATATATAACATAAATAATTTCTACTATTCACAAAGTACTTACTAGCATTTATAATTGTGATGTACTGATCTGCATATCCCCGATGTGTAGCCAGGGCACAGCATAAAACAGAAATTCAATTAATATTTCCTGAATGTATGGATTGTCGGTTGCGGTAAAGCAACCCCAAAATTCAACTGAGGTACAGTAAGAGGGCAAAAGCATAATGAAAATATCTTCAGTTGAGAAGGAAAGTCAGATCATTTTGAGCAGAAAATCTTCAGTTTTCACATTTATTTCTTAACGGAACACACTTCTTCCCCATTTCTTAGTTTCCATCCAAGACAACTTTGGTATCTTATTTCTTAGTCTCACTGATCCATTCCATTCAATCAACCTTGACGAGAACTTAGACGTAATAAATAAGATCATTAGAGTTCACTACGGTACTGATCCAGCAGACCTCTGAGCTTGCCCACAGGAGCGAGTATGAAGCACTCCTCCGTCTACAAGACATTTTAAGGCAAAACAGTGTGGTATGGGCTAAGGAGTATTACCTAGTTAAACAAAACAACCTAGGCATAATGGGCTCTGAATTGACAATTTCAGCAAAAAAGTTTTCATTCAGTGCCATGATAGTGGTGTTGGGAGGGGAATGAAGAGGAGAGAGATGTGAAAAAGCATACTGAGATTAGACAGGTAAGCAAAGCTGAGTGCAGGGTTCAACTATAGGAAATCAAGGGAAGACATACCGTAGTTGGTTCAAACTAAAGGGCAAGCAGGTATGGAGGATGTAAGGAAAACTGAGTTACTGAGGCTCTATTTTGACTCCCAGCTGGTAGCTTCAAGGGTGCCACCTCATTTTCCTCCTGTATTTCGCTGTCCACACATGGTAACACGGTATTGCAAAAAGTGCTTGGGAGCACAACCACAGGGTACGGGAGCCTGTGATTATGGACACTCTGGAGGAGAAGCATTAAAGGCCTTCAAATATACCAAAGGCCTCAAAAGGCACTTCTCCAAAGAAGAAAAGCAAATGGCCAACAGATACATGAAAAAATGCTCAACATCACTTATAATCAAGGAAATGCAAATCAAAACCACTATGAGATACCACCTCACACCTGAGAGGATGGCACACATTAAAAATACAAGCAACAACAAATGCTGGAAAGGATGTGGAGAAAAAGGAACTCTTCTAC
>PVIJ01016883.1:0-31294 GCA_004024925.1 Scalopus aquaticus | reverse complement strand
CGCCCCGGGCCCCCACTCCTTGGGGCTGGTCAGAAGCGGCCGGCACCTGCAGGACTCGGCCTCGGGACCACACCCTCCTGCCGCAGGAGTGGGCCAGGAGTCAGCCTGGCCGCAGGGCGGCGACCCCACCCCAAGCCCGCCAGGCTGGTCCCCGCTGCCCTGACCCCTCACTGGCCCCGCTGCCCAGGAACAGGGAGTCGGGGGGTGCCTCCCCAGCCCCACATCCACGACGGGAGAGACGCCTGCCCGCAGCCCCACGTCCAGCTGCAGGTCCAGCAGCCTTTCCTGACCACCCCAGGTGTGGGGCTGGCAGCCTGACGCACGCTCGCGCTGCCCTTCCAGAGACCCCAGGCGGCAGAGCTGCAGGCGGCTGGGTGAACTCGGGAGATTTGCCGGACATTTGCACAGACCCACCCCCACAAGGGCTCTCGAGCAAAAGGTGGGCTTGGCCGTCTCTGAAACCCCCATGCTGAGCCTCTCCAGGAGGCCCAGGCGCTCCGGCCACCCCCAGCCCACTGCTGCCCACCGCCGGCCTGTATGGGATGGGCGAAGCCCAACACGAAGTCGGCCGGCCCAATCGGTCCCTGAGCTGGCCCGAGGGAGGCGGGCCCTACTCCAGCCAGGGAGTCCCTGCCTGGGGTCCTCCCCACCGTCCCCCAGGGGACCCCCAGGGCCCCCTGCGATTCTGGAGGCGGGAAGGCTCCCTGGGGGCCACCGAGCAGGGCCACAGCAGCCCCCGTCCACCCTGCGGCACCCTCGCCTGCCCGCGCTGCCCCAGCCTCGGGAAGCAGGTCATTTCCAGGAACACGCCAGCACTCACTCCAGGCGTGGACGTGCTGTTCCTGGGTCTGAAGTTCCTCCCACCAGTCTCCTGGCACTCCAGCCAGGCTGGGGTCAAACGCCGCCTCCTCCAGGAAGCCCTCCCCGATCCTCCCAGCCTGCGTGCCTCTTCCTGTGCAAACTCCCAAGATAAAGCCCCGGGCCACAGGGGCCACCAGCCCGCCTGCCCAGGGCCGCCTTGCCTGGGGTGGAAGCCGCTGCTGGCTGTGTGGGCACCCCTGGGCCAGGTACACCGGAGCGGACGAGCGGGGCGGTACGGGAGTGCGAGGCGCGGGCGTGCCAGGACAGGCCGCAGGCTCACTGGGTCCTTCAGAACCAGGAGCGTCAGACCACAGGGCGCTGACAGGCAGATACAGCACCTCAGCCTGCCGGCTCTCGTGCGGGACCGAAGTGAGGAGGAAGAAGCGGGGGCCGGGGACTCGCCGGGGCGCAGGTGCTGCTGGCTCCGGCTGCTTCCACAGACCACACCGGGGCCCCTCGTGGGAAGCTACGCCCCCATTTCCCCTGTGCGGGGAACAGGCACCTAAAGCCCCGGGCCGGGACGCCACGTCCAGAGTCAGACTGTTGCAGGACCCCTGGTCAGCCGGTGACACGGCCTGCAGCAGCAAAGGGGACACCGCCTTCCGGCGCAGACACCCAGGAGGGCTTCCTGTAGGAAGCGCCACCCGCCCCCTCCAGCTGCAACACGTGGCCCTACCTGCCCCAAACCGAGCGCCAGGCTGTGTGCGCAGCTTGGGGAGGAGACGGCCGCACACCTGCTGCACCTCTGCCCCGGGCTGTGGCACCAGTGATGGCCAGACCCCAGGGCCAGGAGGCCCGGATAAAGGGGGCTGAGGCCAGGCCCCCCCTTCCCACCGGCGAGGAAGGGCACTCTCCTGGCTGCCCGGGACTGAGCGGGGTACCCAGAGCACGGCCCGGGCGCACAGCAGACACCGGCTGTAGGCACGGGGGGTGAAGACGGCAGGTGCGCAGAGGCCAGCGCCGCCGTGAGGCCCCCTCGACCCCGCGTGGTCACCCCGGCACCCTCCCCCGACCTCCACGCTCCCCCTTACCGACACAGGTCCCCGAGCCCCAGCTCCACGGCCCCGGCTTCCTGATCCACGAGACCGGGCTCGGGTCCCTCCCGTGCGACAGGCAGACGCTGCAGCCGGGGCGAGGCCTGACCGCAAGTTCCTGGGCCCCGGCCCCACCCCGGGCACCCGGCCGGGGTCTGCTGCTGTGTCTCCCGGGCGGGCAGGGCCAGGCCCTCGCCCCCTCCCCCAGAAAGCCGGATTCCAGAGCGCCTGGGGCGCAGCTGACCCTCGGAACCCAGCAGCCCTGGGCCTGTGCCCCCCGAGCCACGCCCGGCAAGCAGCCGCCTTCTGCCGCCGGGGCAGCCCCGCCACAGGGACGGGACGCTGTCCACAGCGCCCGGGGCCCACGCCCGCCACCACCTCCAGCAAGGGGGTCACCTGGTCACCTCGCAGCCCCAGCCCCGTCCCGGCCGGGGGACGTGCGGCCGCAGCTGGCACGACGGCCCGGCCTGCCCCGCCCCTCCCGCCCCCTCCTTCCCGTGGGGGCGTCAGCGGCGGAGGGGCTCCCGCCTGGGTTCAGACCCCACGTGCACCCCAAACGCCGCCGGACCTGGCCACAGGCCTCTGCTCGCTGCTCCAGGGACAGCGGGTTCCGGGCACCCTGGGCGCCCAGATGGGGCCTGGCAGCCCAGCCCCTGACCCCGGCCCTGTGACAGGCTGGCGGGTGTGGGGAAACCCACGGGCGTGTTGCGACACCACGGGCCGCGGCGCGACGGGTTTCGACACACAGGGCCGGGCGCGGGCCGACGGCGTGTCTGGCCACCCGGCGCGCCAGGCCCTGGCAGACCCGCAGGCCGCGGTGGGACCTCGCGCCTCCGAGGGGCAGCCCGCCGCTGGGCCAGCTCCGCCCACTGGCGCCGGGCAGGCCACTGCCCATCTGCCTCCCCTCCTGCCTCGGCGGATTTTAAGCAAAAATGTGTGACGGGGGCAGCGGCTGCCGCTCAGGGCACCCCGTGCTCCGGGAAACCGCCTGGGGGGCCTCAGGCGCGACGGGTGCTGTCGGGGCGCACCAGAGGGGCAGGCGTGGGGTGCGAGCGCACACGTGTGCGTGCACGTGTGCACGCGACATCAGAACCGTCTCAGGTTGAACGGGAACCTGGAGCCGGGAGGAGGGTGCCCAGGCCAGGCCTCCACGTCCACCTCGGAACCTCGGGGCTGCAGGAGCCGCAGGAAGTGCGGGGGGGCTGCACCCCCAGGGGGACGCGGGCCCGGGACCCCCACACCCCACGCAGCACCCCAGGACGAGGAGGCTGGGGGAGGTCACAGGGACCAGGCCTGGGCCCAGCCACTCGCACACTCGTGCGCACACACGTGTGCACCCACAGAACACACTGATGTCTCACTGATGCCGTGCAGGGACCCCGCCGGACGCAAGCGCAGGGGAGCAGGCGGCGGGGCAGTGGGCCGCGAGGGGAAGCCTGGGCCTGAGGGCGTGGTGGGCACGGGCCCACCCAGAGCCAGGGACAGCCCGGACAGACAGCTGAGGCCCCTTCCCGGAGCGGAGGCCACCTCGGGCTGACCGAGCCGGAGGACACAGGCCCCGGGAAGCAGAACCCAGCGGACGGGGGCTGGGCGGGTGAGCAGACCTCCACGCTGCCAGCTGCGCCCGCACCTCCCGCGAGGGCAGGGCCAGGTGCCGGGGCCGCGGTGCCCAGCCGGGAAGCCTCCCGGCCCTCGAGGCGCAAAGCCAGGCGTCCTCTCTGGGTGGCCCGCCGCTGGCCCCGAGTGGCCATGCGCTCAGTGACAAGTGCCGGCAGCAGGGGCGAGGCCCAGCTTCTCAGCGAGGCCCACACCGTCGGCCCCCGAGCAGCGTCTGCAGCCTCGGCAGGGCGCCAGCTGGGCCAAGCGTGCAGCCGGCTGGGGGCCCGGGGAGGCGGTGGGGGAGAGCCAGAGGAGCCAAGGAGGTGCCCCTACCGTGCCGCCTGCTGCCCGCGGGCACACACACCCCACACAGGCAGCGAGTCGAGGCCTGGGGGGCAGTCAGGCCAGCTCCCCGCTCAGAGCTCCCTCCCAGGCCCACACGCACCAGCGCCAGCCCCCAAGCGGCCAAGGGCCAGCCAGGCTCAAGTCCCGTCCCCAGGGAGCAGGCGGCCGGGGCAGCCGTCCACTGCCAAGGTCCGAGCACGGCCACCACCCACACGGCTCAGCCCGACGGCCACACAGCAGCTGGCCTCTGGGGGGGCCTGGCCAGGGCGCTGCCCTCACCCGGACCCCCCTGCCCGGCCCGGTACCCCCACCCGAGGCATAGACGACCACCCGTGTTGGGGCCCCTTGACGCCGCGCCAGCAGGCTCGGCCTCCGCAAGGGGGAGGACCAGGCTGGCCGCGGCCCAGGCCCGGCTCCCCCAGGAGCAGCCCCACTGGGGGCCAGCAGCCCTGCCCAGCCGGGGGCCGGCGTCCTGCCGCCCGGGGCTCGGGCCGGGGCTGGTGTGGGAGGCGGCGGCTTCCGCTGCCCCCCTCTCCCGCTGACGCCCCGAATAACGTGTTCCAGACGGGCGCTGGGGCCGGGCGCTGCCCTCGCCCTGCCGAGGAAGCTGGAAAGGGCCTGGGAGACCGTGGGATTCCCGAGCCCGGCCAAGCGCGGCGGGAGCGGCGCGGGGGTGTGCGGGCACCGCCCTGCTGGAGGCCCGGCCAGCCCTCGCGGGCGCTGCTCCAGGCCACAGGGCCGGGGACAGCCGGGGAGCCCACTGCAGAGGGGAGCAGCCGCCAGGCACACAGCGTGGGGCCTGGCCCAGCGGCGGGGTCTTCCTCCAGCCTGACTTCAGCCCCCTCGGTGAAGGCAGCGGGAGGGCAGCCCTGGGCCAGACCCGCGTGACGGAACCAGCGCCGGCCGTCGGGATTTGCTCACGCTGGCTGCGAAGTTCTGGGGCCAGGTCCCCCAAACTGCTAAACACGGGCGCCAGGTGTCGGGGACCCCAAGCAGCAGTCACCCAGCAGCTGCGCACCGGCCGCGACACCCCCAGGCCCGGCGCCGGCCCCACCAGCAGGCCCGGGGCCTCGACCCCAGTGCTGGCCGCCTGGGACGCGCGTCCCCCAGGGCCCGCCCAGGACCCCGCAGGCTCGACGCGCCGGGCAGAGCACTGGGCAGAATCCCAGCGGGCACCACGAGACCCTCCGGCCACGGCGCCGGCCAGCCAATACCAGACAGCAACCGAGAGCCCCAGGACCTCACTGGCGAGGGCGGGCATTCGGGGCTCCCCCCCAGGGCCTGGCAGGGCCGGAGACCGGCCGGGCGACCCTCTAAATGGACACCTGTCCCCTGGCGGGAGGGGTGTGGGCGGTCGGGCCCTGCCCAGGCCCAGGCCCTGGCCCCCGGCAGGAGCAGGGGCAAGCGGGGGGCTGCTCCTGACGGGCGCTGACCTCGGCGCGTGTCCGGGGCACCCCCCCACCCCGCAGGACCTCAGGCCCAGACGGCGGGCTGACCGGGAGGAGCGGGCCAGGCGCAGGCCTGAGGCTCGGGGAGGGTCCCCCAGGAGAGGGGGCTCCAGCCCGGGGTACGGGGAGCCACGGGCCCTCCTGACCCCCGTGGGCAGCGGGACAGAGGCCAGGAGAGGCGGCCTGAGCAGAGGGCACCGCTGCCCGGGAACCTGCTCCCACCGGGCGGGCTCCCTGTCCTGCTGGACACCGAGACCCGCCCGGCCCCGGAAGCTCGCTTCAGAGCTGGCCCCCGGGTGGACCTGCCGGGACCAAGGGGCCCTTGCCCAGGTCAGACCAGGAGGCGGCCAGGGTGCTCAGGGCCCGGGCTCACTTAAGAAACTGCCCCCTTT
Organism: Scalopus aquaticus; assembly: GCA_004024925.1. Taxonomy (NCBI): domain Eukaryota; kingdom Metazoa; phylum Chordata; class Mammalia; order Eulipotyphla; family Talpidae; genus Scalopus; species Scalopus aquaticus. Next base: position 25,615 of record PVIJ01016883.1, on the reverse strand, counting down.
GCCTGGATGCTTGGACGGGGCTGGCGCCCCACGAGCCTGGCCGGCCCTGGCAAGGACGCCCGCAGTCCCTCCGACGTCCCTCAGAGCCACGCAGCGCCTGCTTGCAGGCAGGGGCGAGAAGACAGGGCGAAGACACATGTCCACAGCCGCTGACCGCGGCCACCACCCACGGCCGGGCCTGGGGGGCCGTGAGCCTCGCCAACCTCAGCCCGGGAGCCCCGGCACCTCCCCGCCAGGCAGGAGGGGAGGCGCTGCAGGGGACCCAGGCCCGGGACTGGGGGTGGCACCGGGCACGGAGGGTGAGGCGGGTGGCGGGGGGCTGCCGTGGGCCAGGAGGGCGCCCCGGGTTCCCCTCTGTGACGGAACTTCCAACGGGCTCCCCGAGCTCCCTTCAGCTTTGAGACCAGGTAGGCGGCCCAGAGAAGGTTCCAGAATTAATCAGCCGATGGAACAAACGTGCAAGACAGTCGGTGTGTTCATCTGCTGAGTCAGCCGGCGGGGCAGGGGCGGCGAGCCCGGCAGGGGCCACTCCCGCCCATCAGCCGGAGGCCCGTGGAGCTGGGCACAGGAGCCACGAGGGCCGAGGCTGGCTGGTCCGAGCCGGCACCTCAGGGGCCGAGGCCCAGCAAGAAAGAGCCGGGCGCAGCGGGGGCTGGATTTGAACCCATGTCGTGGGCGTCACCGCACGGCCCCGTGACAGCAGGGGTGGAGTGGGGTGGGAACAGCTGCTTCCTGCGGCCTCTGCCCTGCCCCTGCACGCGGAGCCGCAGCCTGTCCCAGCGCCCAGGCCCCGGCCAGGCCGTTCCCTGCCCCAGGCCGCCCAGGGCCGCCGCAGGACAGAGCGAGAGCAGGGGCCGTGGCGAGGGCCTGGGGCACCCCCTGGGCCGTCCCGACAGGCGCTGCCCCGTGTTGCTGCCCCACAGCCGGGCCGAGCCCACGCACGCCAGGCCCCGGACCCCAGCGGCCCCAGCACCTCCCGCCTGCCCTCGGCGTGGCCACGGGGAGCCCTCCCCTCACAGGCCAGTCCTGTCCGAGCCTCCCGCCCCGGCCGGCCACCAAGGCCGACACCCACTGCGGACGGCGCCTGGACCCCCACCCAGCCTCGGTGCCGGCACAGGCTCCAGCGGCCTCAGAGGTCCCCTGCGGGGCCTCAGTTTCCCCAGTGGTGCAGGGACAAGTTCGGCTCTGAGCACCCCAGGGGCGAGCGGGGGCCCCGGCCCGAGGCCTGGACTGGCACCCCTCTGCCTCCCTCGCTGCGCCCCAGATGCCTGGACAGCTCGCCAAGGCGGTCTCTGCGCCCCAGTCTCTGCTGGCCCCCAGCCAGGCGCCCGCCCCACGCTGCAGCTTCCTCCCTGTTCTTACCCTAAACTTCCCCAGCACCCAGAAAGCACTTAGCGCGTCTCCCTGAGCGAGCGGGGATGGGGGTGCGGCTGGGCGAGTCCCCACCGCAGGGGGTGCAGACCTCCCACCGGCTCCTGCTTGGCCCCCAGGCTCCCCCACCCCCTCCTTCCTGTCCTCTCCAGGCTTGGGGGTGCGGGCCCCCCCACCGAGCCCCAGGCCCCTGCTCAGGCATAGCAGCGCCTCGCGCACAGGACGGGTGCAGAATGAGAGGGCCCCAAGGTGACAGCACCGTCCCGGAGAGACCCAGGCCCAGCCAGGCCTGCCCAGTCCTGCTGAGACCTGGGGACAGGGAGGGAGAGCCTGGGGACGGTGCCCACCCCAACTCGGCGCCGGACGGCAGACCCATGGAGGGGGCTCTGGACCTGGGCTTTGTGGGTTCCCACACACCAGCCTTCCAGCTCCCCCGCACCCACAGGGTCAAGTTCAAACCCACACGGGCTTCTGAGGCCCGCCCAGCCTCGGCTCCAGATCTTGCCAGCACCGGGACTCTGCGTATGCTGGTCCCCGAGGCCATCCCTTGCCGCCGCCTCCAGGAAGTCTTCCCTCAAGCTCCGCCCCAGCCCAGGTAGATGGGGCTGAACTGCAGCCGTCCCATCCGCTGCTCACCCCAAGTCCACGCTGCGCCCCTCACCACCTCCTTGCTGAGGGCAGGCTGACCCCCGACGAGGCTCGTGGGGCCGGGGCACTCAGGCCGGGCACGGGACGTGGCGGCCCTGTTCTGATCCGGGAGAGGAGCATCACCTCAGGGGCGGTGTGGGCCAGGGTCCATGCACCCTGGGGCAGTCTGCGGGAGTCCCTCCAGAGGAGGCGGCCGTCAGCGGGCAGGGCACCAGGGTCAGACCACAAAAACACCCAGGAGCACCCCAAGAGTGCCCCGAGGCCAGCAGGACCCCGTGCCACGTGTCTGCCCAGGCCGGGAGTTCAGCTCTCCACACAGCCCCGGCAGCCACCGCCGCGCCCACCAGGCTGCCCGGTCTCCAGAAGGCCAGCCGCGGGCAGCGAACCAGCCACCACCTGCAGCAGCCTCGACCCCCCCCACGACATCGCAGATGCGGCTGTGACCTGCGGGGGCCGCCCGCCCCCTTCCGGTACCTGCTGGCGTCCAGAAGGTTCTGCCCAGCTAGGACTGGGGAGGGCCTGGGCCCAAGGCCACAGTGGACGGGGCTCCCGGGGCCTCAGCAGCCCCCGCTGGCCCCCACACGGCCAAGCCCAGGCCTGTGGCTCCTGGGCAGCGCCCTCACTGCCCGACGCTCCTCCAGCGTCCCTCCTGGGCAGGGGGGAAACCGAGGCAGGAGCGCCCAGACCACCCGGCCACCGCAGGGGAGGGGCCGGGGCCGCCCAGCGGACCCTCCCAGGAGCACGAACGCGGCCGGGTTCTCGCGGGAGCAGGCCCTCTGGCCGGCGGGCACCCACCTGCCCCACTGCCCGAGGCCTCGGCGCCAGGGCAACTATCGCTCCATCGAATTTCTCAACCGGGCTCGGGGCTGAGCCGGTGATTGCGACAGGCGGTAGAGACAGATAAGGCGCGGGGTGTGGGCCGGGTGGGTTCGGGGGTGGCTTTTTGTTGTGTTTTGCTTTGCTTTGTTTCCGCCCTGGAGGTGCCTCCACCGGTGCCCAGCGCTGCGGGGGGCCCGGGCTTCCTGGGGGCGCCCGCGGGGCTCACTGCGGCGGGGAAGAGGCCGCGGGCCCCGGAGATGCCCCGGCAAGGGGGTGTGGAGCAGACCCCAGGCGGGGGGCTGGGGCGGGACGGGGCTCCCACCAAACCCCTTTCTCAACCGCCAGGACAAGCACCAGCCGCTGCCTTCCCTTCCGGCAGGACGGTGGCCAGAAAGGCCGCCCCGTTTGGGGGCCGCGGGTGTCGGGGCCAGAACGCTGCCCAGGGGCACCGCGGCAGCTCCCCGTCTCGAGGAGCCGCAGCCAGACCCCTGGTTCTCGCGCCAGCACGGGGCCTCGACCCTCCCGCCACGTCCAGCGTGCCCAGGTGTGAGCTGGACTCCTCCCCGGCCGACTTTCGGCCAGGAGGGGCGTGACTCTCCCGCTACCCCGGTGAGGAAATCGGGACTCGCAGAGGCTGACCTCCAGCACCCACACACGATGGGACGCCGGGCTGGGCTGGAACTCACAGGGAGGCGGCGGCTCCCCAGAGCCTCGCCCAGCGCGCAGGGGAGGGACAGAAGCCTCCGGCCACGGCCCCGGTCCCAGTGGCAGGCGGCGCCCGCCCAGCCCGCGCCAGGTGTCCAGGGGACAGTGCTGGCCAGTCTCTGGCTCCTGCGGGCGGCAGCGGACGGGGGCTGCCCTCCCACCTGGCGAAGCTCGCCCTCAGCTGGCCCGTCCCCTCACAGCCCCTGCGTTCCGGCCCAGCGCAGGGCAGCGAGACCTTCCCCCGAAGCCAAGCTCGGCCAGGGCGGAGCCTGGGGCTCAGGAGGAATTCCCCAGCTGGCCAAGGGGCCGGCCCTACCTGCCTCCGCGGTGTGGCAAGAGCTCCGCCGAGCAGGCTGGAGATGGCCGAGGCGGCCGGCAGGCGCCTCCCCGCGGGGACGGCAGCCTCTGGGCCCGGCCCCCCAGCAGGCTCCGTGGCCCCCCAGTTCGGCACCTGCACACCCCGCCCCACCCACAGGTGAAGTCCAGGGGGAGATCTGCCGAGAACGCCAAGCGGCGGCTCCCCGAGCGGTGCCATCAGGGAAGAGAGGCCGGCAGGGGCTACAGGGGGCCACGGCACAGACGGGGCTCTGGCCCCGCCCCCAGCTGGGGACGGCCGGGCGGCGGCGGCGAGGCACGGCAGAGGCGCCCCCAGAGGCCCGGAGGTGCCCGAGTGGGCGGCACGGGGAGCGGGCACGAGGGGCTCAGGGACGCAGATCCCGCCAGAGGGAGCCCCCAGGCCAGAGCAGAGGGGCACACGGGCTCCTGGGGGCGCAGGCCCCACACCCCCGCCCGAGCCCCCTTCACGCCTCCTCGGGCAGGGGGGGCGGGTACGGGGGTCCTCCTGGCCCAAACTGCCCAGAGCTCAGGGCGAGGCGCCCGGCTCCCAGCCCAGACTCCCCGGTCGGCGGGCAGCGGCTCAGGCAGGGCTGGCCAGGTCCGGGACTCCCGGCCACTCCGGGACCCTTAAGTCCAGCTCTGGGGGCAGCGCGCAAACACACGACGGAGGGCTGGCGGCGAAGGACCAGGAGGCGCCGCGCCAGGCCTCGCCTGCCCACAAGCGCCCGGTGACCCCCCGGGCGGCTGCGCGGTGGGTGTGGCAGGCCCCACACCGAGCCTCAAACACCCTGCGGTCGCCCGGGCAGCGCGGGCCGCTGGCCAGTCACGCTGGCCGGCAGGGGTCTCTGGCAGCCCAGGAGGGCCCCGTGGGGTGGATGGGGCCACACCCTCCCCCCACGAGCAGCCGCAGCCGGCCCAGCACCGGTGGGACACCTCCCCGCTGCCCCTGCGGACCCAGGCCAGCCATGACGTGTCCGCACTGTCCCTGAGGCGGCCGAGGCGCTGCGGGCGGGAGGAACCTCAGGGCCGGGCCGGGCCTCCCTCCCGAGCTGGGCTCAGCCGTCGGAGCTTCTCAGCCCCCTGCCTGGGGGTGCGCAGTGGCCGTGCAGGTCCAGGGACCGCCGGCCACATCCCGCAAGATGGGGTCTCGGGGAGCGGGGAGGTTGTGCAGAACAGCCGCAGCCAGGCCGGGAGAGGGGAGGTGGGCCTGGCAGGTTCGGGGGTGCACCTTCACCCGCACGGCCCCCAGGCCCCCGCGCTCGGCCTGAGCCCCCCACCACCCCCCAGCAGACCCAGGGAGCCCCACCTCCGAGCCACTGCGAGCCGACCCCGGCGGGCGGCCCCACGGATGGCACGGCCGGGCCTGCCCACGCCCACACTCAGCCTCAGACTGTCCCCCAGCCAGGCCAGCGCCGGGCGCTGCAGGAGGGGGCCAGGCCCGCTGAGCCCACGCCCGGCGCGGCAGGACTGGCCCCGCCAAAGGAAAACAAGGGCCGGCCAGCAGGAGAGCACTGGGGCCGGGCGGTCAGACGCTCAGCCGCGCGCGGGCAGCTGCCTGGCCCTGTGCTGCTGGCTGGAACGGCGTCGGCCCCGCGCCCGCCCAGAGCCCGCGATGCCCGGGGCCCACACCCCAGAGCAGCAGACAAGCAGCCCCCAGACCCGCCAGGCACCACCGCCTCCCAGCGGCCGCACGTCCATCCGGAGGGGCACGGTCCGCCCGCCCGCCCTCCCGGGCCCGCAGCTCACAGGCGCACCGTCGGCCCCGGGACCACCCGAAGCCCACCGTGGGCTCAGGCCTGGAGCCCAGAACACTGGCCCTAGGCCTGAGTCACCCACCGCGCACACCCACCCCGGACCCCGCTGCCCCAGGCTGCCGACGCGTCCCCGACAGCCGGCCATAGGGCCAAGCGCGGAGGGCAAGGAGGCCCCAGCCCCAGGTCCTCCGCACGTGTGCCCCCCGAGGCCGGACCCTCCTCCAACCGCACCCGCTGGCCAGCACCGCCCCCCCGCGAGCAGCCCCGGCCGCGCCTCTCCGGGGCACAGCCCGCGGGAGGCAGAGCAGTCGCCACACCGCGCCAGGCTGCGCTCTAACTGACGAGGCTCCGCTAGCGACTTTCGCCCAAAGGCCTGCCCGGAGGGCTCAGCGGCCGCCCAGACAGTCACGGGCGGGAGGAACCCCGTCCTCTCCAGGGGCTCCCCAGCCACAGGAACCAAACGGGGGTGCCGGAGGGGCGGGCACCCCACGCCAGCACCTTCCTGTCCCTGCTCTGCGCGCAGCAGCTGGACGGGGGCGGGCCCGGGCACCGCCACTGCCCAGCCCCCGCCCCAGCCCCCGCCCGGGGCAGCCTGTTCTCGGGGGCCCAGCCCATGGCGCCCCATGCAGATGCCTTCCACACACCCAGGCGTCACAGCCTCCGGGCTTCTCGGGCTCAGCAGGAGGGGACTGTCCACCCAGCCCAGCCCTCCCTCCGCCTCTGGGGAGAAGGGGCACCTCCCAGAGGGGGGCTCCCAGCAGGCGGGAGTGAGTGGGGGCGGGAGCCTCGGGCGCCGGCAGGGCCCGCCCTGCGGGGTCAGCCCAGCACCCTCGTGCCCACGCTGCGCAAGGGCTCTGCGTCCACCCCGAAGCAGGGATGCGTCCATGCCCCAGGGCGAGGCTCCGAGCGCAACGCAGCCTGCGGGGTCCACTCCACGCCGCCCCAGGGCCCCGCCCGGCCAAAGCGCGCCACCCCGTGCGCTGCCGGCGAGCCTGACACTGACCAGCTGCCCGGGCCGGACAGGCCGCTTAATCAAAGCCGCCAACATCCCCTCACGTCTCTGGGCAGATGCGCACGGCCAGCCATCTGGTGTCCACTCTGGCCGGGCCTGCGCATGCTCGGACAGGCGTGCGTCAGGGGCCAGCGCCTGGGGCAGTGGGCAGCCGGGGCAGAAGCCGGCAGCCCCCTGGCCAGCCTCCCCTGGGCACCGTGGACACAGGGTCACGGCTCTGGGTTCACCCCCAAGGAACCGGCGTAGGCAGCCCCGGGACACGCAGGCCCCTCGCCTGGCGAGAGGGGTGTCGGGGTGCAGCCAGCTCCCCCAGTGCCGCCCCGGCCACAAACACTCCGGGGTGCAATAAGCCCAGCCCGGCCCCCCGGCCCCCACTGCTGGGCACCCCCTGCACCGAGAGGGGCCGCGGCTCGGCCCAGGGACACGGCATCAGCCCTCCGCAGCCCTGCAGGGGCCGGCCCAGCGGCCAGGTCCAGCAGCGCGCCCGCCCGCGCGCCCCTGCCCCGCCAGAGCCCGCGCGGGCTGTCCCCGTCCATGCCTCCGCCCGCCACGGGGCCCCACCCATCAGCCAAGGCCAGCAGGCGGCCCCTCTGAGGACCTGGCGAGGCTGTCGGCGCCGAACACGCCGCGGGGCAGAGGCCACGTCCAGGCGGGGAGCTGGGGACCCCCACTCGGGCCCGCGTGAGGCGGGGCCCCTCGGCGGGGCTGCACTCAGGGACGCCCCCCATGGCCACTGGCACCGCTCAGCCCACCTGGTCTCGGCGGCCCTCAGGTCACGGCCTGCTGCACCCGGAACACTCCGCGCTGACTGCGGGCCCCGAGCCCCTCCCCCAGCCCACACCCACAGTGAGCCCCACGGGCCGGGCTGGGCCCGCCTCAGGCCTCTGCACGCGCCCCTCTGCAGCTGGGGAGCCCCTCACCCACAGCCCCGCCAGCCCCAGGCCGCCGGAGAGGGACGCGGGGCTCTGGCCAGCCAGGCTGAGGAAGCCCCCCGCGCCCTCGAGGGGGCGAGACAGCCGGGCAGCAGCCCCGGGGGCCCGAGTGGGGGCAGCACGGCAGGGCTCGAGCGCCTCAGCCGGTGGGCCCGGCGGGCGGCCGGGGTGCCGCAGGAGGCCAGCACTGTGGACGTCGCAGCGCCTGGGCTGTCACCCCCATCCTGACCCTCCCCCAGAAGCCGCTGCTCCCCTGGAGAAGGAAAGACGCAGGCGGACGGGGAGGCTCCCGGCTGGGGGTGCGGCGCACCAGGGCATCTTGGAAGGCTCCTGCAGGAGGGGCGCCGGGCAGCGGGGGCAGCGGGGGCAGCGGGGGCAGCTCACTGCCATGCCCCCCCGACAGCCAAACGCGCACCTGAGCGGGCGCCGGGTCTGCGTGTGCGTGAAGCGGGCTGCAGCGGCGCCACACTCCGGCCCTCGCCCAGCACGCGCCCGCACACAGCGGCGCGAGGAGCAGTGCCCGGCCCGGCCCCCGCGGGCGGCCTTCCTTCGGGCTGCTCCCCCGAAACCTGAGACCGTGGGCCGCCAAGACACCGAGCTGAGGCCCACGGCAGCGGCCAGGCAGGCCCTGAGGGACAGGGCCAGAGGGACAGGGAAGGTGGCTGCCAGCTGCAGGCCCAGGCCCCGAGGCGAGCGGCCCCTCAGCCCCAGACGTCCAGTCCCAGGGCGGGGCTGAGCGCAGCTTCCCAGCGGGGCCTGCTGACCACCCAGGCGGCACAAATGCCCATCCCCTACTCGGCCACTTCCCGGCCCCTCCCCGGCAGCTCGGGAGCCGGCACAGCCTCGGGCCCGGCAAACACCGTGGAGAGAGCCCGGTGAGAGCCGCAGCCCCACTGGACACGGCTGGCGGCCTCGGCGCGTCCACCCCACCCCTCTGCCGTGCCCTCGGCCTGGGCAGGGGCACCGGCGCCTTGGAGGGCGGGTCCTGCTGGAGCAGCAGACCGTAACTGCCAAGTCTCACCCGGTGGCCGTCCCTGTCCCCGGCTCCGCGTGCACCCATCGATCGCCAGGCCGCACGGGTGCTGATGAGTGCGCCCGGCCCGTCCTATCCCTGCCCGCAGCGGGGACGGAGCGCAGTGGCCGCCACCGGGAGCAGAGGAGGCCTCGCCGGGGGCTTCCTGGAAGAGGCCGCACACAGGCGGAGACCTGAGGCCGGAGCGGGCTGTACTGGGGCCGCGCAGGGCCACGCTGGCTCTGAGTCCCGGGGCGCCCGCGTGGCGGAGGCAGGGGCACCAGCAGGCAGGGAGCCAGGCGGCAGGCGGCACCAGGGAGCGTGGGGGGTGCGCGGCGGGGGCCGGAGGAGGCTGGGCCCAGGAGGCCAGACCCGGCCCTGGCCCCCGCGTCCTGCTGGAAACCCCCGAGGCGGAAGGAGCACCCCAGTGCCCACCTTCGGGAAGAAAGTCTGGGCCGCGGGCAGCGCCAGGCTGGGGTTTTTGTCGCGAAACCTCCGTTTCCCCCACCCTGCGGCTGCTGAGTCAGGAGCCGGGGGCAGGAGTCACAGCCCATCCCCGCTGGCCCCGGCCCCGGCCCCGCCAGGCGCCCGCTGTGGCCAGGTCGCCAAGCTGGGCCCAGGGCACAAGCTCGGGGGGTGCAGGGGGGGCGCAGGCCCCTGGCAGGGAAACTGAGGCCGCATGTGGCGGCACAGACCTGCCTGTGCTCAGCCAGACCCCTCCTGCGGGTCTGGAGCAGAAGCAGGTGACCGAGGGCAGGGACAGCTTCTGGGGAGGGGGCCGGGTCGGGGGCCGGCGGGGACATCAGGCAGCGGGAACAGCCTGGGCGAAGGCTCAGAGGCAGGAACCCAAGGGAGGGCCGCCGAGGGCCTCCGGGGCTCCGAAGGGGCGAGGCCAGGTGTGGGGAGGGCTGGGTGGGCACAGGAAGGGCAAGAGGGCTCAGGAGACAGCAGATCTGCTGACCAAGGCCCCGGCCCGCCACTCCGGGGAGGAAACGCTCTTTCCCACAGTTACGAAAGATCCTCTTTGCTCGAAGGAAGGAGGCCACCCAGAGCCAGCCCCTGTGCACACTCGGCGGGGCTGGGGACCCGAGGTCTGGCCCTCAGATTGGGGGTCGTGGGGACCCCCACCTGGACACATCCCTCCCCTGGACACTGGGCAAGGCCAGTGGGGTCGGGACGGGGACTCAGCCCCCAGCCCACCTCAAGGCCGCACCTGGACTCCTGGCCCCAGTAGGTTCTGGAAGCAGGTGCCCCCAGGAAACACATCCCTGGGAACAGACACCTCCCCGCCGCAGCCCCCCAGCACCACAGGAAGCACGGGCAGCCCAGGCCGACTCCCGCCGCTGACCAGACGCCGGTCCCCAACCACAGCCCGCTCTGCTCCTGGGCAAGAGCTGGGGGTCCGGCCCCCCCAACCACCCGCAGCAGTGGCATCGGCCCCGAAGGCCAGGCAGGCCCACAGCTGTCAGGGCTGGACCCTGAGCCAGGCCCCCCGCGGCTGGACGCCTCTGCCCGGACAGAGGACCCGCGGCCCTGCGGGCTCTCGAGGAAGGGCCCCCGCCCGGGGCCGAGCGCTCGGCCTGCCCGTCACCGCCCACCCACGCTCCAGGCTCTGAGCACAGGGCAGCAGGACAGGGAGCCCTGCGCCGGACGGGCAGCCGGCCCGGGGGACGCGGCACTGCCCCTGCCCACACCTCCGCTCCCTGCCTGAGACCCGGGGGCCGCTGCCACGCCCCCGAGCTGGAGGCCAGGCACGGCCTCCCTGGGCCCCGGCCTCGGCATGAAGGGGTGACCCCTCCCCGGCCTGCCGCTCGCCCACCCCCAGCCCTGGCCCACGCGGGCTGGCGCCAAGCCGGCTCAGGCCCATTCTCCAGGCGATGGCGGGTCAGGCCCCAGACGCTGGACGCCGGGCAGAGCCCCTCACGCCAGCCCCGGCCGGGCCAAGAGCCCCTGGGAGGTGACCCAGCCTGGGGTCTCCACGGCCCCGCGCCAGCAGCACCCGCACGAAGGACCCCCGCGGCCACTCCCACGCCGCACCCTGAGGGGGCCGGCTGACCCCCAGGCCTCAGGGGTCCAGCCAGAGGCCGCGTGGACGTGGCCCGAACGAGCACAGACCCGCCCGGCCGGTCGGGAGCAGGCACGCCTGCGTGTTTGCTCGCCTGCACGGCCGGCCCGCACACGCCCCGCACACGCCCCGCACACACCCACGCGGCGAGGCCCCCCCCAGGGCAGGACTCAGGGCTGCCCCCGAGCCGGGGAGGGGGCTCCCGCCACACCCCGGCCACACGCGCTCTCGCCCACTCGAGGGCCTGAGGCCGGAAGCGGGGGAGACTGGAGGGCGGGGGGCCCCTCTCACCCAGAGTTGCTAAAAAGAGCCAACGGGGAAGTAAAAATAGGAAATAAAAATAAAGTTGCTCCAGCGCCAGCTGTTTGTTAGGAAACCAGGCCTGTCCCAGCCCGGCGGCTCGCGGGCCCCTCCCAGGTGAGGAATGTCCCCCACCTCGGCCACGCGGAGGAGCCTGGGCGGGCGCTGCCCAGGGCCACAGGCCACAGGGCCTCGGGCAAGGGGCTCCTGGCGGCGGCTGGGGGCCCGGCACTGTGTCCGGGCTGTTCCACCTCAGGGGCGGCCCCCGGGCCGGCGCCCCACTGGCAGGCAGTGCCCGGCCACCACCGCGGGGCGCCGTCCCCCGCCACGCACTCTCCCGGACCCCCTGTCCCCCATCTCGCCCTGCACCCAGAGGGCAGGCCGCGCCGCGCCGGCGGCCCCCACGGGCAGACCTCAATTTCCTCAAGCACACAATGAGAGGAAGCCTTCCTCCCCGGCCTTCCCGCGGCCTTCCAGCCTGCACGAGGCTCGAGGCACCGGGCGGGCGAGACTGACCCCAGCCCGGAGCCGGCCCTGGGGCTCGCGGCTGCTGAGGGCCCCGGCGGAGCCACAGGTGATGCCAGCGCCGGGCTGGTCGGGGCCACGAGAAGCTTCCGGGCTGCCCCGCCCACACCCACGAGGCCTCCGAGCCACCCGCTCATCCCTCATTCCCTGGCCCACGGGGGCCTGCGGGCGGCGGTGCCGCTCTCCCCAGCGCGGGTCTGCCCCAAAGCGCCCTCCCCGCAGCCGCCGTCCCTCCGGGGCACGCACCCACCGGGGCCGCCCGCCGCTACCTCAGCCCGCTCCCGCCCCTGCCCTGCCGGGCGGCCCGCAGTGAGGGCACAGGGCACACGCGGGCAGCACGCACGCGTGCACTCACACTGTCGCACGCACGCCTGCTCGCGCCCCCACGCAGAGCCCCGCGTGTGCGTCCCGGGCCCGGGGGCCGAGAACGGGGCCGGGCGCCCGCAGCCCACGCAGCTCCGGCGCCGGCCGGCGACCCAGACCCGGACGTCAGAACGGGCGGCCGCCAGAGGGAAGGGAGGTCGAGGGGGGAGGCCTGGAGGGGTCCCCCTGCCCCGGGTCCCGGGCCCGAGGTCCCCCCGAGCCTGCGTGCTCCCTCAAGGCCGCGACCGGAGCCCACGTCCACAGGCACGGCCTATCGGCCAGGCCCCAGCCGGTGAGGGCTCCGGGGCTGACCCCACCACGCCAGCCGGCCGGCCGCACAGGACACAGGGCCCCCGAGGCAGACGCCTGGGAACCGGCCCTGGGCAGGGAGGCCCAGCGCGGGGCCACGCCGCTCCCCGATCTCAGCCTGGAGCCTGCACGGACGGGGCGCCAGCCCAGTGGAGGGGGTGCGGGGAGGCCTGAGGGGACACTCACCCCGGAACCAGAGCGGCCTGCAGCCGGGGGGACGCAGGCACACCCCGACACGGGGCAGCCCCCTCGGGGCGGGCGTGGGAGTGGGGGCACAGCGCGGACGCAGAGGCCCGGCCCCAGGCCTGCCGCTCTTCCCTGCGGCCCCCCCGAGCCCCGACACGCGGCCAGCCGGGAGCCCCACTGCAGGTGGGGAGCCCCGAGCCCCGACCGGGCACTGGCCCGGGCACGACACGCACACGGGCCCGGGGCGGCCTCTCGGTTCTCCAGCCCCTCCTGCCCCCACTGCTCTTTGGGCCACGCTCCTCCAAAGCAGCTGCGAGAACGGGTGAGGCCACCCCCAAAGCCTGGCGCACACTCCGAAGCCACAGCCTCGTCCCCCAGGACGCCCCAGGGTCCCAGCCTCGGCGCTCGGCCAGCGCCCCCGCACTGCAGCTGCTGCTGGACCCCCGCCCTGGGCCCTGCTGGGCGCACAGGCCAGAGCTGGGCCCCGCCTGGCCTTCAGCCGCACTTCTCCCACTCGGCCGACGCCCCTGGACCCCCAAGGGCCGCCTGCCCGTGGCCTGCTCAGCCCCTGGGGCCTCCAGGCGGCCCCCCGGCCAGCCTGTGCCCAGCTCAGGCCGCAGCCGCGGACTCGCCTCCTCCCTGCTGCAGGGGCGCCCGCGCCTCGGCTCAGGCCGCCGTCCACGCCCTGCCCCTGCATGCCCCTCGCCGGCCCCACGGGCCTTTGCGGCCTGCTGGCCATCTACCGCCTGTGGGCCGGCTGCCCCAGGGGAGGCCAGGGTGGGGGCCCCTGAGAACCCCGGGTATCGCCAGCACCTCTCAGGCCGCCCTGCAGCCGGCCGGGCACGACAGAGCCACCCAGCGCCCCTCCAGGGCCCCCCAGGCTCGGCCTCCCCAGCCTGCGGACGGCCAGCCAGGTGGACGGACGGACGCACACAGGCAGCTGGGAGGCCTGGGCGTGTGCCCCTGGCCCCGCAGCCAGGTTTCGGCAGGCGGGGGCAGCACGGGCACTGGGCCCCGCGCCGCCCGCCCCACCGCGGCAGAGCGTGGGGGCCGCCCGGATGAGGCCTCAGCGTGGACTCCAGGGGCCCAGCCTGTCCCTGCCGCGCCCCCGGAGTCCGCGCCGGCCTGGACAGGGGGTGGACGAGCGTGACCGCCCCAGTCCCCCCGCGGGTGTGGGCCGAGTGGGGCTGCGGAGCGAGGGCCCCAGGGACGAGTGCCGGTCAGTGCCGCCTGCCCAGGCTCCCGCACACGCAGCCCCGCGCCCTCCTTCCATTTCCCCACTGGGGGGCAGGGTGAGCGGGGAGGGGGGTCTCCGAGTCACGCACAAAGGCCCGTGCGCCACCTGCCCGGAGCGGCGGCCAGAGCTACGGGGCGGAGGGCGGGTGCCCCGATGCTGCCTGGGGCAGCGCGCGAGAGGCGGCGGCGGCCCTGGCTGCCCCCCGGCGGCCGTGCGCTCCAGCGGGGCGGGGAAGGCCGCACCGGCACTGCCCCACCCCAGTCCGCTGTCCAGCCCGGAGTGGCCAGCACCCACCGCCTGAGACCCGCCTCCCGGCCTTGATCCCGGCTGAAAGTCCAGGGCAGGGGTGGGGCGGGGCGGCTCCACCACCTCCCAGGGACTCTGGCCCCAATCGGAGCAGTTTTCCCTCCATCCAGCGGGGCTGGCGAGGGACCCGACGGCCCGGCACTCGCACCCAGGCTCCCGGGAGAGGGCAGGGGCACTGCAGGCCGGCCGAGGGCATGAGGACAGAGGTGGGGCAGGGCCCCGCCGTCCCCCCAGTGAGGGCACGCCGGGCCCCGGAGCCCAGGAGCTGGGGTTCCCGCAGGTGTAAAAGCAGGGGCTGGGCCGGCACGGGCTGCCCCGACCAGCCACCCGGGGCCCAGGCGGAGGGGACGCCGGAGTAGCAGGACCCACTGGGGAGTCGCCTGCAGCCAGGTCTCCGTGCTCACAGGGTTAATTATTCTCAGACCAGCAGACCGCACCCCCCCGGCATACAGGCCGCTCACCAGCCCAGACCTGCAACCCAGCCCGAGAGGGGCGAGCCAGAGGGGCCCGGGGGTGTAGTCAGGCCTTCCGAAATCCTCCAGGAGGACCCCGCCCGTGTCCACATGGGCACCCCACCTCCCACCGATGACAAGGCCAGAACTCCCCGGGACGCCTCTTTATCTAGCTTCCCTCCCCATAACCCAACCACCAAACTCCTATTCATCCCTTGAAACCCAACTATAACACCACCTCCTCCCTGAATCTTCCGTGACTTCCCACCGTCCAAGTGAGGTAACACAGGCCCGGACAGGGGCGCTGCCAGCCCCAGTGCAGGGTAGGCGAGAACCATCAGGTTTTCCCGCTCTCCCCTCAACGACGGACCCCAGCGGGCCTACGCACACACCCAGTGGCGGCACCTGGAGCAGGGCGTGGGCCTGCGTGAGTGGGCGCACCTGGGCCAGAGACTGGGCTTGTAAGCGGAAGAATTAGAAGCAGTAGCGGCAGAAGCAGAGGGCGGGCCGTGGAACAGAGAGGCCACGAGACGCCGCTGAGAGCCCGGGAGAGTGAAGATTGGCTGGGGGCTGGGCGGCCTGCCAGCCTCCGGGCCCCCGGCCCCACTGCCTGCCCTGTACCTGCCTCTGCACAAGAAACCATTGAAAAGCATAAAAGCCCCCGAGGGCTCCAGAATTCCTCCCTTTCGACCCGTCTGCGCAGCTCCGCGGAGAGCCTGCTCCCGGGCCCTGCCGCCGCCGCGCGCCACCCCGGTCCGCGCTGAGCCGTGCCCCTCGCTGGCGTTTCTTTTCAGTTTAGTCCAACGTCTTACTCCTTTTAATATTATTCCACTTATTCTAGGAAACCCAAGTCCAGTGCCTAAGAGGAAAACGTTAATCGCCACGACCCTCTGCTTAACCGTCTCCGCCAGTTTAAACACACAGCGAGCGACCCCCGGCAGTGCAGGTGCAGCGGCGTGCGGTGCTGGGTGCAGGTGTGTGGCGCGCACGACAGGAGCGTGGCGGAGCACAGCGGCACACAGGGAACAGCAGCGCGAAAACGACTAACAAAACAGTCTGCTCGGCCTGACGCCGAACCTGCTTGGTTTAGGACGGTTGCTCAACCCCCGGCCGCGCAGGCGCCCCCCTCGCAGCTGGAAACACGAGAGAAGCAAGGACAAGGAGCGGGTGCGTGAGGAGGCGCGAGGCACCGCGTGGGGCCACGCTGGACGACGGCCGGGTGCCACGAGCTGTCCAGGGAGGTCAGCGCCCAGGAGACGGGCGGCCAGCCTGGGGCGGCGGCAGGAAGGGCCCCTCCTCGCAGGCCAGGCAGGAGGGGCCATCTCCCCGTTACACGCTGCTCACGCCCCTTTCAGAGCCAGACTAGGCACAGGGGAGACAGCACCCCCAGGGCCGTCCCCCCGGCCCGCCCAGGTCCTGCCCGCTGTCCGCTCAGCCAGGGGCGGGCGTGGAGCCACTTCTTAGGGCCTGGTGCCCAGCTGCACGGCCCCGCGATGCCACAGCTGCAGCTCCGGGACCAGGCCCAGGCCCGGGCGCGGGGCAGCCAGACGGCCCAGGGCCCCCAAGGACAGGGGAGGAGGGCGCCGCCCAGGCACGCAGCCCCTGCACGGGCCAGGGTGTCTGCCGGCAGATGGGGCAGCACCAGGGGGTGCAGGACACCCCAAGACAGTACAGACGTGACCCCTGCAGAGGGCGCCGGTCTGGACCAAGCTGAGGCGCGGGGGCCGGGGGGCTCGAGGGAGGCGCCACCGCGCAGACCCCAGCGCCGGCTCTCGGCGGCCAGGCCACCTCGGGCGAGCCCCTAAACCCCTGCGCCTCAAGGCCTTGCCTTGAACACATGGACATGACAGCGGCCCCCACCGGGGTGCTGGACGGCGGGGGCCACCCACCCACGCACCCCCTGGGGGCCACGGGGGGCCACGCTGCAGACCTCCCTGCCCTAGCACGCCTAGGAAACGAGAGTCGGATGGGGTGGGCGGCACGGAGAGCACCCCACAGAGGAGGGGGGCCAGCCCAGCCGAGCCGAACGCCGTCAAGCGCACGGGTGGCCAGCGGGCTCCGGGCGGACGCAGCTTTGGAGCGAGGGGCTGAGGGGCGGCGGGCTGGGGCAGGGGAGAGGAGCCCAAGGCGAGGGCTCCAGAGAGCCAGGAGCAGGGGACTCCGGCCACCTGGGCTGTCACGGCCTGACCTCTGCCCGGGGCCAGTGCGGACACTTAAGCTAAATTGGCCAATTACAGGGTATCAGCCCCCTCCCCCGGCTCTGGTTCGAGGCAGGCACAGCACCAGGAAGCCTGTTGAATCAGTAACCTCATTAGGGCCCAGAGGCCACACCCGCAGCAGCCAGCTTTGAACTCCGCAGGGTTTATCCACGGCTGCCGGAGGATTTACACCCGGCCTGGCCCGCGCCCAGCTCCCTCCCCGTCCCCTCCCTGCTGGAGGCTCGACCCAGGGCGCAGCCAGAGCCCATCCCAGCAGCCATGCCCACCGCAGGGCAGAGGCCAGGGCCGGCCTGGGTCAGCCCGAAGCGAGCTTCAGAGCGCAGGCTGCCTCGGCACCCGACTCAGACGGGGCCCAGGGCCGGCGGGAAGGCCTCTGCAGGGGCCCCTGGACCCCAGGGAGAAGGCCGCCCACGGCAGCCTGGGCGTCAGGCCCACCCAGCCCCTCCTCCCCCTGCCTGCCTCCGCCTCCCCCTCCCGCACACAGCGGGCGTCCCCACATGCTGGCACCCAGCCCAGGGGGCCCTGGCCCCACGCGCGGGCTGCACACCCCAGCCCGCCCCCACACGGGACCGCCTGCCCGGCTCTGGCCACTGGGACCACCAGGCAGCTCCAGGCCGCTGACCGGATGGCCCTGCCCAAGTGCCCCGCCCCCACAGCCTCGCAGCCACCCGGACAGCACGGCCAGGCCCATCTGGGCACCATGTGGGCGGCCCCCCCCCGGCCCGCATGAGACAGCGCCACGCCGCCGGGGCCAGCTGGGGCTGGGCACACCGTGGGGCATGTGCACGCCGAGCGAGCATGTGTGCGCACGCCGAGTGTGCATGTCTGTGCACGCCGAGTGTGCGTGTCTGTGCATGTCGTGTGCATGTCTGTGCACGCCGAACTGCGTGTGCGCAAGCCGAGTGCACTGTGAGCACGCCGAGTGTGCATGTCTGTGCACGCCGAGTGTGCATGTCTGTGCACACCGAATTGCGTGTGCACAGGCCGAGTGTGCATGTGTGCGCAAGCCGAGTGCACTGTGAGCACGCCGAGTGTGCATGTGTGTGCACGTGTGTGACGTGTGTGCGTGGTGGGGGCTGCGGTGTGACAGAGGCCCGCGCCGGGGACCCTGGAGGGCCCCCCGGGCCTAGGTGCCTGCTGCCACCCGGCTCGTCCTGGCAGAGGGAAGGAGGCGCCATCAGCCGCCCCCACCAAGACACCCGCACACAGATCAGGCTCCCCGCTCCCCGGGGTCTTCGGGAGGCAAAAGGGGTGAGCGCCCGGTCCCCAAGGATGACGCAGCAGGCACGGCCGAGACCCGCACAGGGCCCCGCAGAGCCGGCGGCTTTCGAGAACGCTAACTGAGCTGAGGAGGCCCGGGGAGCAGGGCCCCCGCCCCAGGGCTGGGTCTGGCCAGGGCCGGTCCGGAACGAGAGGCAGAGGCGGAACCGCCCGGAGCACAGCAGCGGCCAGGGCCGTGCGGGCACAGGACAGGCTGGCCACCTGCTCGGCCAGCGGCCTCCGCGAGGTCCCGACGTGGCGCCCCCAGCCTCCAGCGGGCGCCGGTGGGCGGGCAGCATCGGCAGAGGCAGCAGGGGCCCGGCCGAGCCGGGAGAGAGCGCGAAGAGCGGGACAGGCAGGGGCGGCGGGGACCCGGCCGAGGGCTGGAGACAGACAGGCCCAGCCCGCGCGGCTCTGCCGGCCCAGAACGCAACGGCCCGGCGGCCGCGGGGAGCACGAGCGAGCCCGCTCTCCCCAGCCCTGCGCACGCGAAGGCCCGCTCTCCCCGCACAGGCCTGGACCGATTTTATTTAGCTGCTTTCTGCTCCATTTCACGCTCATTCAGCTGCTGAGCTAGACAATTGCTTTGTAACTCTAGGGTGCAATTTCCCTGTCTGGGAGGCGCTGGGCACAAACGCCGGAACATCTCGCACCCGCGCGGTGGGTGTGCAGGCCGCGCTCCACCTGCCTCCCGCAGCGGGACCTGCGGGCGGGGACACCCGACGAGGGCCGCGCCGGGTGCCCGCCTCTCGGGCGCCGCAGGCCGGCCCCTCCTGCACGGGCTCCCGCACCCGCCGCCCCGGCCACCAGCGCTGCGTCCGGGGCTGGGCCAGCACGTGAGGCCTGGCCACGAGCCTGCCCTCGAGAGGGACCGCTGGACAGACTCCAAGACGGACGGCCTGCCCTGGCACCGAGAAGGCCGTTTCTCAGGTGGACGGCCGAGGCTCGGCCAGGAAGGCCACAGACACAGAGGGGAGGACAGAGGACCGGACCCCCGGAGGCCTGACCACCTGCCCAGCCAGGGGCCCACTGGTGGGAGCCTAGCCCTGGGAAGGGGCAGCGCCTGGGTCCCTCCCCACCAGGGCTGGCCAGGTCGCTCGGGGCTGGTGGGGGTGCAAGTGGCAAAGGGCGCCGAAAGGGAGGGGCAGTGGGAGAAGGAGGGCGAGGCTGGACCGTGCCTGGTGGACACAAACGCTGCAGGCGTGAGGAGGAGCGGGGACAGCAGCGAGAGGAGAGGGGCCAGCCTGGGCCTCTGCCCCCCCAGAGCTCCCCGTGAAACTGACCCAGCCGCGGTGGGCTCCAGGGACAGCAGCCCCATCCAGACCCCCAGTCCCGCCGGAGCCCCGGTTCCCACGGAAACAGACGGGCTAACGGGAGCCTCGAGGCCGCCGGAGACAAACTTCATGCCGCGGAGGGGAAGGGCAGGCAGGTCTTGGCCGGCGGGGCGGCCGCGGGGAGCAGCTGAGCGGCCCGAGGGCCTGCGCCGTGAGGCCGGGCGCCCAGCGCTCCCCAGAGGGCGCGGGAGGTGCCTGCTATGGGAAGAGCCCACGCAGCCCAGAATCGGGACCGGCCCACGGTCTGGGGTGCAGGGAGGGCGCTCGCCCCTCGCCACCCGCCCCTGCAGCCTCGCTCTCCTGGGACCCTCTCCTGGTGCCAGGCCCTGAGCTTCGTGCCCAGCCGCCCAGCAGGGGCCCATCCGGAGTGCCCGTCCCGAGCGCACGCAGCCAGCCCACGCCCCTCCGGGCACCCTTCCCGAGACCACCACCAGACCGCCCCAGCCACAGAGCGGGCGAGGCAGGCCCGGGAGAGCAGGGACAGCCGCCAGCAAGGGCGAGGTCCTGCTGGCCCTGAAGGACAGGCGCAGCTGGAAGAGCCGCCCGGGCAGGCCCCGGCGGCCTCCCCATGGAAGCGGAGGGCAGCCCCTGCTGAGCCCTCACGGGGTCCGGCGCCCCCTGGCCCGGCCGCCAGCCCCAGGTGAGGGTGCCCGGCCGCCACGCCACCCGCCGGCCGCCTCCGCGCCAGCAAGCACAGCCTCCGCGCTCACGGGCAGCCCAGCAGCCGCAGGGCCCGGCCGAGCCGGCCTCGCAGGCCCCTTCAAGTCCGGCCTCCGGGCCGGCCTCCGCGAGTCACGTGACCCTGTTATTTCGGGACGCCCCGGAATGTGCTCTATTTTGGGTCCCCAGGGCTCTGGCGTTACCAGAAGCCCCTCTCCGGGGCTCCACGTTTGCCCTGGTCCCTGAGACCCCCCAGAGCGCAGCCAGTGGGACCACTGCCCCCCGCCGGCCGCCCCATCCCGGTCGGGTCCAAGGCGCCGGAGCAGCCCCGGGGGCCTGGGAGAGCTGCGGCTCCCCTGCCCCGGCCTCCCTGCCCCACCGTCCAGGCCGGGGCAGCGCCGGCCACCCACCGGGGCCGCAGGCAGGAAACGGGGGCTGACTCGGACAAGTCACCCAGACGCCCCCAGAACTGTGCTGGGCCCGGCCTGGCGGGCAGCAGCTGTGACTCTGGGCAAGAAAGGGCACGCACGGGGCCCACCGAGCCCCAGGCGGTGGCGCGGAGGAGGAGGCCCTGCCTGCCCGAGGCCCCGAAGGCCGCCAGGCAGCCCGAGGGGCGGCGGAGCCTGGCCAGTGGCTCCGGTCTTGGCCGGGTGACCAGCCGGGCCCTGGACTGGCCAGGCCTTCCGACACCCACCCCCAGGGACTGGGCTGGTGCTGACAAAAGGGCTCAGGGCTAGGAACGCCGCGATGGACCTTCAACTCCAGGGCTTCCGCGCTGGCCACACGCTCAGGAAAAGGCACAGGGGACGGGACCCCAGGACGCCCCCAGGCGGGGCTGGTGGCCGCACACAGGCCACCATAGGGTGCGGAGACCCCACCCACAGCTCCAGGGCCGTGGCCCCAGGCGCCTCTTCGTGGGGACGGCCACCCAGGGCCTGGCCACCGTGTGCCAACTCCTGGGACCCTCCCGGACCCCCAGGGAGTCGGGGCCGGCCTCCTGCCGCGCGAGGGTGGGGGTGGGGTGGCACAGCCAGGCGCTCCTGCTCCAGAAGGAACCCCGGGAGCCAGTTCTGAGCCCGTGTGTGTGTGTGTGTGTGTGTGTGTGTGTGTGTGCACGCCCGTGCACGTGAAACTTTAATGGGAAAAAGGAGACGCTGTCAGGCCCGCAGCCCCGGCCCCCGGCCCCGGGCCGGGCGAGTCGCAAACACCGGGCTGTCTCGTCTGCCCCCACACCCCGAGCCCTGGGCTGGGGGTTCAAATCCCACAACCGGCACTTTGTCCCAACGGCCTCAGCCAAGTCCGTTTTGCCCCCTGCCAAGAGCGCGGCGTGCTGTGGGGGGCCGGGGCCGGCTGGAGGCAGCGCCGGGCCTCGCCCGCCTGCCAAGGCCTCCCGGCGACAGGCGCGAGCTCAGGTCTGACTAACTTGGAGGCCTTGCCCAAGTGCCCGGTGAGCGGCCTGGTGCCGCCTCAGCCTGCCAGCCTGCTGGCTCCCTGCACCTCCCAAACTCACCAAACGTGCCCTCTCGCCAGGCTGGGCTGTGCCCGCCAACTGGGTGGCCAAATTGCACCCCGGGCTGGGGGGGTGGGCAGGCAGGAGGGCGCGGACGCGGCTTTTCATTCACGATCAGCTGTTTTAATTTCCATTCAGCACAAATCCTTCACCCAGCCTGACAGCCCCACGGCGTCCCCACCGCCAAATTAATACCCTTCCCGGGCTCATTTATAAAGTCCCCCGCCCCCTCCCCTGCCCGCCCGCACTCGCTCTCCGCGCCACCCTGGGGAGGCAGCGCAGCTCCGGGCCGCCGGCCCTCCTCCCCTCCTCTCCGCGGCCCGGCGAGTTGGAGGGCAGTCTCCGCAGGGGCGGCCGCGGCGGGACGGCAGGGCAGGACAGCCAAACTGGCCTCCGAGCCTCCGGGGTGCGCCGCGAGTGCAGGGCCGCGCCACCGCGAGCTCGGGGCAGCCGGTGCAGCGGAGTGGGGGCGTCTCCGGGGCGGGCCTGCCCGGGCCCGGTCGCACGGCCAGGGGACGCGGGGCCGGGGCCGGGGCCGGAGCCGGGGGTCCCGTGCGCCCGCGCCCGGCCCGGCCTGCCGGAATGGGCAGCGCGGGCGGCAGCGCAGAGGCCGCTCGGGCGACCGGCGGCCGGAGCGCACAAGTTGCTGCGCCCGGCCCGGCCCGGCCCCTGCGCGGCTCGGCCGGGGCTGGGCGCGGGGCCGGGGCCGGGGCCGGGGCCGGGGCGCTGCCGGCCGAGGGGCCAAGTCGGCGGAGTGGGGGCGGGGGCGGAAGCCCCGAGTCCCGCCGCCGCCCGCGCCCCTGCCCGCCGCCGGCGCGGGGAAAAGTTGCCCCGGCCCACCCGCGCGGGCCGGGCGCCCGGGGCGGCGCGGAGGCCGGCGGGGGGCGCGGGCCGGGCGGGGCGGCCGGCGCCCCCGCGCGCGCCGGGCACGCGCCCCCGCCGCCGCCCCCCGCCCCGGCCCGCGGCACTCACCGAGCGGCAGGAAATGTTTGGTGTCCATGGCGGCGGCGGCGGCGGGCGGGGAGCGCGGCGGCCCCCGGCGCGGCCGGCCGGGCCCGGGCGGCGGGAGCCGGCGGCGGCGGCGGCGGCGGCGGCGGCGCGCGGAGGCCGCGGCGCGGCGAGTTGTTGCAAAAGTCGCCCAACAATGTAAACTACTTGTGCCTGCGCGCCGCCGCCGCCGCCGCGCCCGCGCCCCGCGCGCGCCCGCGCCCGCTCCGACCGCGGCGGCGCCGGCGGGGGGTGGCGGGGGGCCCGCGACGGGCGCGGACTCGGCGCAGCGCCGCCCCGCGCCGCCCGCGCGCCCCGCCCCGCCCCCGCGCGCGCCCGCGCCCGCCCGCCGGCCGCCGGGCGCGCGCCCTGCAAACTTGCAAGTTTGCCTCCGCCAGGGGTTCCCGGGAGCCGCGGAGGCGGCGGGGCGGGGGCGGGGGCGCGGGGGCGCGGGCGGAGCCCTTCCAGCCCGCTGGAGAGAAAGCAGCGCCGGGGCGGCGACGGCGGCGGAGAGCCGGCCGGAGAGCCGAGCGCGGCCGGGCCATTGTCTCCGCGGCCACACAAAGCGGCCGCCGAGCCTCGACCACGTGGGGAAACTGAGGCCGGAGCGGCGAGGAGGGCCGAGGGCCCCGGGGCTCGCCCGCCGCGGGGTTCCGTCCGCCCCCCGCGCTCACGCCTAAGGGAAAGCAGAGCCGAGGGCACCCCCAGCCCCCAGAGGGACCCGCTGGCCGACAGGAAGGGGCGGGGGCTCGCGCCCGCGCCCGCCTGGCCGCGACTCCTCGGACCCTCCTGCGAGGCCCGGCCTGGGCGGAGCGCGCGAGTTGGGCACCGATTTTGTGGCCGGTGGCTATTTTTGTACCTTGAGTAGTGCTCTGCCCTGACTTTTAAATTCGTGATTTGTTTGTTTAAAAACGAAAGGAAGCGCGCAGTGTCGGCCTGGGCGGTCGGGTTGGGGTTTGGGTGTGAGTTACCTGCCCCAGCCCAGCTTCCTGGCCGCGGCAGCGCCGCCCTCCCCCACCCCCACCCGCGCCGGCCCCATCTGCGGGTGGACAGGCGGGCTGGGGCAGAGGGCTCAGCAGTCACACAGGCCTCACGTGGGGCCCGGGGCAGTGACAGGGAGGGGCCGGATCGTGGTCAGCTGCCCGGAGGCCCGCACTGTGGATGAGGGTCCACTCCCGGGCCCAGGCAACCACCACTCCCGGCCTCACTGTCCCTGAGAGCAGGGTCAGCACCGTCCACCACGCCCCCGCCGCCAGCGCTGAGCTCCCAGGGCCGGGGCGTCCTGTCCAAGAGGGAGTGTCCTGGGGGGCTGTGGGCGGCCACCAGGGCCTGGGGCACTCTCCCCAGCCGCCCCCGCAGTCTGTCCTGTCCCCCTCCCTGTCCTGGCAGGCTGGGGGTGGCTCCTGGGCCTGTCCCCCCCCCCCCACTCCAGCCGTGACCCGTTTAACTGCGGCCCGTCCACTGTCATCAGGCCCCATCTCAGCTCATCCTCTGCCTTGAAAACCGCCCCCCGCTGGCCAGGCAGCCGGGGGCGCCCACAGGAGCAAGCGCTGGTGCCACGTGGCCAGGCCACCCCTCCCTCCCCAGTCCCATCTCCTGGGCCGCTGGCGTGGCCCACGAGCAGTGCCCGGGCCACCGTGCCCGCTCCTCTTGAGCTGTGGGCAGCGGGCCCCGGCCCCCCGACTCCCAAGCACGCCTGGTCGGGACCCACCCAAGACCCCGAGGCCCAGCATGACCACGGTGGGCAGCGGTGGGCAGCGGGAGCGGGCACAGTCCCAGCCCCCGTCGGCTCCTGCACCTGCACGGGCCTTTGCCTTGTCCTGGGGAGGCGTGGCCCCAGGTGGACAGGTCAGCGCCCAGCTCTGCTCTGCCCGGCCATGCTCCTCAGTTTCCCCATCTGCAGAGTGGGCGTGGCCACGCCCTCCTGGCTGAGTCAGCCACCGACGGCCCAGCGAGGTAACAGGGAGCCGGCGCCGCCCGGTGCCCAGGCCGTGGGAGCTGCTGCCCTTCCGGCCCCGGGAGGCGCCGGGCCGGGCAGCCCACGGGAGTGAGGGACGGGAGCAAGCCGGGCAGGGGGGCTTCCGTGCAGCGGCGGGAGGGCTGGGCCACAGCCAGAGGCCCGGGCGGCCGGCGCTTCGGGTGGGCTTGGGGGCGGGCCTTGGTCAGTTAAGGCTGGGGTGAGGGGATCCCAGCAGGGCACCGCCAGGGCGCTCCCGGAGATGGGTGTCCCCGCACCCGAAGGGCAGCCGCCCGCTCGCCGGCGGGCGGGCCGGGACACGCCGGGCACTGTGGGAAAGCTGGTCTCCAGCCATCTGAAGTTGCCCAGACCGAAGGCAGCGGCCCCCCGGCCCCCCGCCCTCCTCCAGCCCCGCCGGGCCAGGAAAACTAGACACTGTTTTTTGAAACAGTTGGCGCCCGGAGACCAGCCTCGGGCAGACAGATTCCCACCCGCTGCCCGCCCCGGGAGGCCACGGGCCCAGGGGCCCAGCCACACAGGCCCGGGAGACCCAGGCCTTGGGCAGACGCCAGGTCCAGAGCCCGCCAGGCTCCCGGAGCGCAGCTGGCCAGGGGTGCAGGGCGCAGCTGGCCAGGGCCCCTCAGGCCTGCTCGCCTTGATGTGAAAGGGCCGCTGCCTGCTCCTGTCTCCCCCGGCGGGGCCCTCGCTGCCGGGACCCAGGCTGCCCGCCGGGATGGCCGCGTCCACGCGCACCGTGGAAAAAACCGCCCCAGCCTTCCTGCCACGTGCTTCTGCAGCCGAAAATATTTTTATAGTAATATCCATCTATTTACAACCTGAGACCTAAGAGACTGTTTTTGTTTGGAGCTTTTTATTTTCAATTTCCCTGGAGAATGCTTTTTAAGGTACTTTGCCCTATTCTGTGCTCCTGTCGGCCGGGTCTTGTAAACAGTCTCCAGCGTGGCTCGGGGAATAATATTTTGAGAGGCCGGCCGGGGCGGGGGCTGGCGGGAGAGCCCAGCTGAGGCCCGAGGGCCAGCCCGCTGCTCCTGGCCAGTCTCCCCCGGGACAGTCGCTGAGCCTGAGCTGTGACCGCACCCCCGGAGCCAGCGCTGGCCCCCACACTGAGGGCTTGTCTCCGGGCTCTGAGGCTTAGTGGGGTGACCCCCTGCGGTGCCAGGCAACCCAGAGGAGGGCAAAGCCCAGGGGCTGGCCAAGGTCACACAGCAAGGGGGGGCCCTGAGCCCTGTCCACTCCCCCCATCAGATAGGAGCCCCACGAGTCTTGTCCTTGGGCTTCCACTGGTGGGATCTGATAAGTGAGGGGGAAGGGGCAGAGGGGGAAGGGAGGGAGGGG
>PVIJ01016882.1:0-31270 GCA_004024925.1 Scalopus aquaticus | reverse complement strand
ATGTGGCTACAAAGAACTGAATGCCCAACAGCTTCTCCAGCCACAGGGAGTGGGAGGTCTCCTCTTTGAGGCAGGGCTGAGACCCAGGGTGTGAGATCCGAGCTCCTTTTGGAAAAGCAGTGATATGCACTTGAGCGTAACCAATGAGTGAGGGCCCAGCTCAGGAGCAGGGAAGCTCTGTGCAGAGAGCTCTCACAAGGTTCCTGGGCTGTCAGGAACAGCTACTGAGATACCAGGCCCACAGCAAAAACCAGGTATATAACTCTGTGTGTGTGTGTGTGTGTGTGTGTGTGTGTGTGTGTATAAAATCACACTGTGTAACAAGCTTCTTCTGTTTTGTACTCATTGGTACCGATTGTCTACTTTCTAGGGATGTAGGAAAGGGCTATGAATGGTTTATGGTACTCCCAAAAGTTGTTTACTAAATGCACCCCTACCCCACTTGCACTTCATTACTGCTTCCAGACACCTGGATTAAAAAAAGAAAAAAGACACCTGGACCTCTGCAGAGCTAAAGGGCAATGCACAGAACGGGTCCTGTCCAAGTCCTCCAGCCTCTCCTGGCCTTGTTTACTGGGGACTACATGAGTTGGGAGTGAAGAGCACTTCAGTGTTTTGTGTGGTAGCCAGACAATTGGATATTATAAGGGCACTAGCTACATCTTTGACTACAAACCCGGGGGTTCTGGGTGTTGCAATATCTAACAGGGCCTCCACGGGTTGTTACATTTAGAGGAGAAAAGATTCCATCTCTTCTGTCAACATTCCCTGCTGGAATTATATTGTATTACACATCAAGGTCACATAGGGAGCGAAAAAACATCATCCTCTGAAGAAGAACAATCTAGTTGGAGATCAGGCTGTCAGAGGGGTCCTGTCTTGTGGTGAAGTGTGAGTGTGGGCCTGTGTGTGTGTGTATGTGGGCGGTGAATGGGAGCTGACTATTTGGAAATGGGACTAAGAGGGTTTTTTTAAAAGCCATCATTCCTCCTCCACATAATCACTGCCCAGTCGTCCTCGAGGTGAACACTGCGTGTTCACACTGCGTGTGTGTTGGTCGTCACTCAAGCCGTTTTCCCCGTCAGGGTGATAGTCGTCAGCTTTGGAAAATCCGTGCTTCTTGGGCACGTTCGTCTATGGCAACCATGACCGAGGAGCCGACGTCACTGCCCTGGAGAGGACAGAGCTTTAGCGGGCTAGGGAAGATGCCTCCCCTCGAAACCCACCACCACCACCACGGACACCCCCACTCACCTGAGCAGATGTCAGTGTTGAAGCCACATTGTTGAAAGGTGAAGCAGAAACAGCCAAGAGTGCGAGAGTTTACCTCTGGGAGAAGTAACGAGATGCCACTTCAGGCCCAAGAACCGGGCAAGCGGAAGCATGTGGCCGCAGAGAGGCTTGATCACCGCTCAGGGATCGGTGTCTGTGGGTCCCCGGGTCTCACTTTCCCAGGGTCTGGTATCCTCCCTACCAAGGCAAAGCAGAGTGACAACCAGACAGACCCTTGGGAACCCTGGGGCATCAGGCCTCTGGGTGATCAGGCAGGGGAGGGTCATTGTGTGGGTGCACAGACCGTGCCTGGGGAATTTTATTTAGCAAGTGGGGCACTCAGACCTTGCATATGAGCACTGCAATTCTTGAGTTCAGGCACAGAAAATTTGGCTCCCAGCAGTCCTAGTGGTGGCGCTCCTACACCCTCCCTGTAGGGACTGCTCAGAGACAAGCCTGCTGCGTTTACCCCACCAAAGGCCCGTGACCTCGCCCAGGGCAGCATGTGGGACACCAAGTCCAGGCTCACACACCAAGACCAATGCCCTGTCTCAGGGGCCCCTCACCAAGGCCCGCTCCAAACCTTGGCGCCCTGCACCAAGACCCCACATCAAGCCCTCTATTCCGTGTGTCTAGACGCACAAAAACCCTTGTTCCCTGTGCCAACACCTGCCCCTGCAACAGAGACGGCAGCGGCAAGGAGGCCAGGCCCTGGAACTCAGCTCCGGGAGGCCCTGACCGGTGCTGCTTCCCAGAGCACAGCCTGGATGAAGCCTCCCTCGCCACCAGGCTAAGGAGTCTTTGGGCTCCAGCACTCCTCTTCATCAGCGGCTGACAAGTTAAAAAAAGAGGATTAATAATAAATAAAAAAAAAACAACACAACGCCCCCCAAAAGCAAACGAGCAACTCACGTGCTTAGGAGACAAGAAGCAAATGAACACAAGAAGGAAAAGCTGCAAAAGAAGAATAGAAGCCAGAGAATTTTAAAACGACACATAATGCGAGGACCGAACACGTAGACTTCAGAATAACAAATTTAAGAACATGGAATGAAGGTCTGGAAGGAAAGCAAACACAGAAAGGCAGGGGCAGGATCTCAGAAAGGAGACCGGGAAGGAAAGGGGTTTTTCACTAAACAGATTGAAAACACACAAACACACACCCACTTCAACTGGCAGAAGAGAGAATTTTGGAAATTGAAGGTGCAAATGTACAAATGACTCAGGTGGAAGAAGAGAGATCGCGAAGTCTTACGAAAAATGAAGACACTCTAGGGGAACTGTCAGACTCAGTAGAAGAAGAAAAGTAAAGATAATGGGTATTGTATAAGGGGAAAAGAAAAAGAGAGAGTAGAGACCCCACTCAAAGTAATAATAGCAGAGATCTTCCCAGACCTAAGGAAAGAAATGATCGTGGAAATCCAGGAAGCTGAGAGAACACCCAAATTATTCAATGCAAAATGAGCTTCACCACGACACATCAGTGTGAAATTATCAAAGCCAAAGGTAGGGAAAAACATAATGTGTGACATACAGAGGCTCCTCGCTCACACTGTCATCAGGTTTCCAGGCAGATGCCCCCCACTTCTCTCTGCCATGTGAGGGTACAACTTGAAGATGGTCACCCTTAAGCAAGAGGTGGGTCCTCAAGAGAGCCCAGCACCTAGATCTTGGATGCCCCCAGACTCCAGAACTGCGAGAAATGAGTGTCTTCTGTGTAAGACAAAAATTCTGTTAACTCATTTAGCGACTTCTGCTTCTGGGACCGTAGATGGACGTTGCCCTCATCTTCCCACCGAGCTCAACTGAAAGCACGGAGCACTGTAAACACAACGCCGTATATAAAACTCTGCAAGTGGAGAGGGGAAGGTCGAGCCAGGAGATGTCAGAGGCGAAGAAGGGCATGGTGGTGAGGTCCCTCCTTTGCTTTCTGGGTGGTATACCCCGGACTGGGAGCTGAAGAAGTCAGCTACCCGGAAAAGCCTCAAGGAACAGGCAAAAACAGCAAAACAAAAGGAGGAACACCAAGCCTCAGCAGAGGCCTGCTCTCTGTAGCAGAAGGATCAGAAAGGGCCCCCAAGAAAGACAGAAAACCTTCTGACAATAACTGTTCTGCTCCAGCCAAACACCACAGAGAAAACTGCGGCTTCAGTGCAGCCCAAGCCAGCAAAGGGCTAGTGAGGAGGCTGAAGCGCCACAGTCCCCTGGTGGTGGCAGTGGCCGCCCTGACAGGCCCATGTCAGTGGGGATCAGTCAGGTGGAGATTCTGGGATGTCACCTCACCAGGCAGGAAGGAGACACCCTCCTCGGCTGCATCTGCTGCTCGGACGTTTTCAGTCCTTTCACCACCACCTAAGGAGGCCACTCGGTCCCTGGGCTAAAGAGAAAGCTTCCCAGAACAGCAAGAAATGAATCAATCTGAATGGAAGTGACTATCAAACTTAACAAAGTTGGGGAGATGAAGCTAAGGCATTGCTGAAAAGGGCACTTTTATTTTTAAGGGCTTACATTCAGTCTAAGGAAAAGGATCTTGTCAATCAGTCTACGTCTCAGCTCAGGAAAGTAGAAGAAGAGGCGCAAAGGCGAGTGGGAGGAAGGGTTTACTAAAGATAAGTCCAGCAAACAGTGAAAATGAAAGCAGAGAAACTATAGGGAAAAGATCAACCAAACACAAATCTGATTTTTGAAAAGATCAATAAAACCTATAAACCTCTAATGACACTAACAAGATAAACCTACAGTGAAATGCTGTCTTTACACGTGTTTACCGAATGAATTCAATAGCTACGTTCGTGACACTTTTCATATAGTCTCTGTAGAAACCTAAGTGTACACATTTTCAACCTGTATCACATAATGGAAGGAAGGAAGAACAGGGTCATCAGACTCTTTATGTGTGTGTGTGTGTGTGTGTGTGTGTGTGTGTCTACACACACACATATATATAGTTATTTATATCTTTTACATTATAGTGTATTCCCCGTAGGCTTCCCACCACCGATTCACCCGTGAACTGTCACCGTAGTCCCTTGTGCACTTTTCTCCCCGGTTTTAAGCTCTTATCAGACTCTTGATTGAAAAACAATGGAATTTGCTTCCCTAGCTACCAGCTAGATCACTGTCCTTCTTGATAGAAACTACATTTTGTAATATTTTCTCACAATTAACCAAACAATTTCCTAAGGGATGGAAACGATTCCACACTCTCTGTGCCTTAAGTTCAATTAGTACACTACAAACTCGGCTTTGCTAGTTGGAAAGTCCTTGGAGGAAAAATGTGCCTAAAGCATTAACCGGCCGGGGTTTCGTGTCTCACGACACGTGTGATGGTAATTGTAGGTGCTTGATATTTTTCCAGATTCTGTTTTAATTTTTACATAGAGGAACCGGGTCAGAGATGTGTGGGGGAGGAACAGTAAGAGGATTCACCAGAGACAGGGTGGGGAGCAGAACGGGCAGATCGACTGAAATACACTGCTGAGGGGAGCAGCGGGTGAGACAGGAGAGGTCTGCTGGGCCATATGTGTGCCAGCACCCCGGCCGGCGATCGAACTTAGGCCACAGCGGTGATAGTGCTGAGACTCAACCCCGAGGCCACCAGGGAGGCCCACTTTCAGATTTTGTATCAAGTATTTGGTTGGTGGAAAGGTCTTGTGTCATGTGAACTTAGTTGAGGATCTGCTATTTTGTAAGATGTTATATATGGCCTCTTAGTACTTTAACATACATTCTGTCGCTGAAATTACTGTTTTCAATACCATGTCTCCAACTAAAGTGTGTGTGTGTGTGTGTGTGTGTGTGTGAGAGAGAGAGAGACAGAGACAGAGACAGAGACAGAGACAGAGGCAGAGACAGAGAGAGGAAGAAGAGAGACAGAGAAAGAAAGGAGAGAGACAGAGAAAGAGAGAGGAGGAGGGAGAGAGAGTGAAAATGCAAGATCCAAATCATTTCATAGCTGGACAAATTTATAACTTTGGGTCTTCTTAGTAATGGTTAAAAAGGTTGTTTTATTGTTATCGTTGTTGACCAGTTAATTCCAGACAACAGACTTTGTCAGTTTAGTCTGTTGGAAGGAATTCTCAGATTGATCTTCCATTTGCTCACATTTCACTTAACATTTTCTGCTTGGTTCTCTTTATTTTTCTTGGAACACAAGAAATAGCTTTGTCATCTTTCTCTAACGGTGGAAAACAACAGCCATGGCAACAAGGACAAGGGTGGGATGCTCTTCTTTACCCAGAATACCTGCCAGTACGAGTAGAAAGGAATGAGAGAAGTAGGGAATCACCGCTTTTAACCAACAAAGCAGTAATCAAATCATACAAGAAGCCTGAATGTAAATGTAGGCCAAGAGGTGAAAGTTTCCAGAGAACAGACTCTCCACATAGTAAAAATACCACACCACAAACTGATTATGAATCAGAGGGACAAAGTTACCTTTACGACGGCATCATTTGTCCAACAAAACCTTAAATAAGTCATGGAACTGAGGATGCCAGCAGCAGAAAGACAACTCGACAAACTGACGCTCCGAGCTTCCAGATGAGATGTAATAGGATTACGCATCAACAATTTCGTATACTTGCCAACATAAATCCAAACAAGAGGGAAATGTTAGGCAAACCCCTGCCGGGGAATGCTTTACAAGCAAACAGGCTTAGGCGCTTGAAAAATCTCTTGGTCCTGAAGGACTTCAGTGCAGGGACCGTTCGGGACTAAAGGACACTGAAGAGAAGTGACCCTGAACGTGACGCATGATGCTTGCTTGTGTGTTTGGACCAAAAACTCTCTCAACAGGGTATGACTGGCAAAACTGGGGACGTTTGAGCGCAGACTGTACTTGGGCTCCTGTGTTAGTATGTGCCACTGCTAACTTTTTTCCACGTGGCAGCAGTACCGTGGTGAGACAGGAGAGTACCCGCTCTTGGGAGGTACATTCTGAAGGACTGACAGTTGGGCGAACTGTTTGCCACCGTTAAGTGGTTGTGCAAAAAGAAGAAAAGAGACGAAGCAACGAGGTAATACAAATCTAGTAAAAGAAAGTTCACTCTTGAGCTCTGTGCCTTTTCAAAAGAGAAAATCAGGAAAACAGATGACCCCAATTTGAGGGTTACTAGTCCAACAAGATGATTTCTGGCATTTTCTTGAAAATGATCTGGAAGAGGGGGAGTGAAGAAACAGATATGACATGAGAGTGACTGCGTTGATAACGGTTGCTGTTGTGGGTGGATTAACCGCAGGTTCCTTACACTGCTCTCTGGAGCACAGGGGTTCTCGGAGTGTAGTCCCCCAGCAGCAGCAGGGAAGTTGTCAGAAAAACAAACTCTGATCCCCTCCCAGGTTTTGAAATCCGAGACTGTCGATGTGGAGCACAGCCATCCGTGTTCTTAATGAGGCCTTTGGGAGATTCTGAAGCAAGCTACTGTTCCAGGACCACTGCTCTGCCGTTTGCAAGCTGGAGATGGGTAGTGAGTCTGTATACAAACTGCAATTGTACTGGCTTGAAATTACCCACAGTGCAATTTTTTTTTTAAATAAAGGAAACAGACACCCTAGCTGCTTGCTGGTCAAGTTTTAATAAAATCTCAAAACAGGTAAACCGGTCTTATGCAAACCCCTCTGGGGGTAGAAAAGAGGAACTTCCCCCCAGGTCAGTCTACGAGACTAGAAAATCTTTTCCCCAACCAGCGAAGATAGTGTAGGAAAGAGAAACATCAAGTCAATCTTGCTCATGAAAGACGCCCCAATAAATCCTAAGAGAAATGTCAGCTGAATGAACCCACCACCGCTGTCACATTTATCCTGGCAGAGCAAAGCAGGACTAACATCAGAACAAAATGTAGGGGGAAGGGGGTGGGAGAGAGGTTTGTGTTTTACTGTCGCTAATTATTCGGTTGCTTGTTGTAGGTGCTAACCGAAAGCGTGTGCTTACTTGTTGAACAGTCGTGGATACACTTTTTTTAATTTTTGTCCCTTTGGATTATAAGATAAACTTCTTGATTTTAAGATAAACTTTTGGGGAAAATCTGAAAATAACACCCAGGGCATCAACAGAGGCCAAAAGGGGGAGAAATTCAGTATCTGCTCATGGTCTTTAAGAGAAACTTAGGAAGCTAGGAATACAAAGCAAGTTCCTTAATGCGATGACTGGGAGGGGTGGGAGGCTGGAAGAGGGAGCAGAGGGGAAAGAGAGAGAACGGGAGAAAGAAAACAAAGTGATAAATAGAAAAAGAGGGAAAGAAGGAAAACGCCCAAACACAGCAGACCCGTTGGCAGCTTCCTATTTAAAATTAGGGAAGCTTTTGCCATCTCTCTCCAGCCTCGTAGTTGCGTCCTAGCCAGCACAAGAATAAACCTGTAAATTGGTAACCGTAATTCTATTTCTGACAGATTCACAGAAAACTGCAGAACACCTATGACAAATGATTGGCTATCACGGCTTAGCGGGGTGGCTGACGTTAAGATCAATACACTTTTTTTGAGTGTCAAAAGATTTCTCCAAATTAGACAGAAGCAGAAAATGTCCTTTTAAGCAGATAGCAAGTACAGGGGCAACCACGCTCTGGAGTATCTTGGGATGCATACAATAAAAGTGGTGCAAGATCAGAATGTCCGGACAATAAAACGAAACGCTAACGTGAAAGGCGACCAGGCTGACGACGACCCGCGTAAATGGAGAGCTTACCCTGTTGGCGCCTAGGAAGGCTGACTATCACGGAGGTAGTCAATTCTCCCCTAACTGATCCGTAGATGCTATGAAAATGCAATCCAAGTCTGTTGCAAAGGAGTATCCAGGGAAATTGACATGGTGATCCTAATTTATAGGGAAGGGCAAGAGACAACGAGTGGCGAAGAGACCAAGTTACACCTAGAAATGATGACTAAGAGGTGAGGTCTTGCCCCACCAGAGATCAAGATGTGTTACCGAGAGATAAACGTCAAGACGGTGTAGCGCGGGGGCAGGAATAGACACATTGATTTGCGGAACGCAACAGGGAGCTGAGAAACCGAGACCCACAAATACGGAGCAAAATTACCCCAGACACTGCCAAATATCTCCCGAGGGTTCAAAATGGGCCCCTGACTGAGACTGTCTGACGGAGGACTGTGGCTACATCTTAAAAACACGGGCTTTGTAATTTTCACAAAGGAAATTACAGAACCCCACGGACGTGAGTTACAAGTGCAGGCGGCAGAGAAGAGGACACTTGACAGGCAAGGGGGAAATGCAGTCTGGGAAAGAAGGCTTGAGGAGCACACAGCTCCACCTTCCGCTTAGGAGCAGGATCCTGGCTGGTCTGGCAG
This sequence comes from Scalopus aquaticus, assembly GCA_004024925.1. Lineage (NCBI taxonomy): Eukaryota > Metazoa > Chordata > Mammalia > Eulipotyphla > Talpidae > Scalopus > Scalopus aquaticus. Next base: position 22,693 of record PVIJ01016882.1, on the reverse strand, counting down.
AGCCAGCTTGAGCAGCGCCAGGCAGGCGAGGGGGCGGGCCTGCAGGGGGCGCGCTTCCTCGGAGCGCGAAGCTCATTGGTCCTGGCTTGGGTGGTGGGAGGCAGAAGGGGGCGCTGGAAGCCCATTGGCCTTTGGGGGAAGGGCGGGAAAGAGAGCAGGAGCTGGAATTTTCCTCAGGCGTCTTCTTGGAGCTGATTGATTCCGACCTGCAGGCGGCTGGCAATCACAGGTTAGCATCTGGACCGAGATCCTCATTTTCCACAGCTATCCTTCTTTCCTCCCCCCACCCCCCAAACCCCCTTACCCCTCAGCCCCCCCACCCCACCCCGAGCCCGCCCTATCTACCCACTCTTGTTGGGATCCTGAACGCCGCCTCTCCTTCACCTCAGCGGGGTACCCCCACCCTCTCTAGAAGTTCCACTCGGGCCCTGCCCCTCTTCGGTGGGACCCCTGTAGAAGAAGCCCTTGTCTCAGCCCCCTGACTCCCGGCTTCTAGCCCGTGGGGCAGGGCTCACGCCCTTACTTTCGATTCTGAGGTGGGGGAGGCGGCGAGCCTTTGGGTGGCCTGAGTGGAGGTGGTGCAGTGCCCGGAAGGGGGGGGGTATGCGCTCACCCGCGAGGTGGGAGGGTATGTTGTTTCCGTGTGGAGACCAGCGCGGAAGACCTTGGGAGGCCGTGGAGGGAATCCACGGGTTTGCAGGAAAGCAGAGACGAGGTGCTGGTGTACTAACAACTAGCGCGGTGAGAAGTTGGCTGTGGACTAGATCCGGGCCTGCCATTTCATAGTTGGACAAGCGTCTGTTCGATTGACTGATACGCGGGGATGAATGAAAACGGTTTTGCAAGTTACTGAAGGAGGGACGAGGGCTCGGGATTCGGTAGGAAAAAAAAAGTATTTGTGGAGTGCAAAATGGTGTCCGCTTAAAGGGGGAGCAAAAGAACAATTGCGAAAGAAAAATATCAGAACGGAGTGTGAGAGGAAAACTGAGTGTAGCGCGAACAGGAGACCAGTAACAGAATTTAGCGCACGGTGGGGTGGGGTGGGGGGGGTCGGTGCAGGATCATGTGTCGGGTGGGAAGATCATTGCTGACTGGATGGCAGGAGTAAGCACAGTAGGGCAGAAAAGAGGATGACGCGCGAGGAAGCGGAGGAGTAACTCTTGAAGAGGGCGGGCGCAAGAGTGCATGTGTGTGTTTCTTAAAATGGAGTCTATGCGGGGAAGGGAAGCAAGGCGAGTAGCGAGCTGGATTGAAAATATACAGAACCCACGCCAAGAGTTTTCATGGAGGGAGGTGACCCACGGGTGGGCTTTCCTGGGATGGGGGCTATGCAAGCCAGAGAGAGGGTGCAATCTGATCTCAGGGGTGAGCTGGCTGGAGAAGAATCCAGCTACCTCAGATGGGGTTTTCCAGGGCTAGAAGAGTAAGTTGGGGGCAGGGGGTCATGCAGTTGGAGCACCCCGTGGTGGCCGTCCTGACCTCTGCTCCTGGTCCTAGCATCATGGATCCCGATGAAATACCTGCTGTGTCCTGCTGCCCCTCTGACTCTATGGCTGGGAGTAAGATTGGAGCCCCATGGCGGGTGAATCTGAGCCCCAGAAGAGCTATGCGTCGCTGTGACTGCCACTACGACCGTGGCACCTTGGACCAAATCCAGGACCAGGAGGACTCCTGCCTCTTCCAGGCCCACGAGTGCCACAAGTGTACCCTCTTCTCGTGAGTATGGTGTCCACAGGGGGAGGGAGCGGACCTCGTCTAAATGTGAGGGACCTCACACCGGCAACCCCCACTTTCGGGAACAATGCAGGACCCTGCCGGCCGAGGGTGCCTTGGAGACGGATCAGGGGGCAAATCTTAAGTGTCAAGGACTGATAAGGAGTGGGCCTGCCTCTCCCAAAGCTCACAGCCCTGTCGGGAAGCTGGCCCCCGAAGCAGCAATCATGGGTGAGTGTCTCGGGGCAAGGAGGGAGCCTGGCTTGGGTGTAGGGCGCAGGCCACCAGTCCTACCAACAGACGGCAGTGAGGTCTGAGCGGGCCATGCCTCGGGCCTTAGGTTCCCCGACGATGTACAGATGTACCGTCATCGGTGTAATCTACCGAGCGGTGGTGGGAAGGACAGACCACGGTGAGAGGAGACTTCAGACAGGGGGTGAAGTAGAGTGGGGTGGGGCCAGGGGACAAGGCTCAGCAAAGCTGCTCCTGGTCCCCCATAGCTGGGAAGGGGAGCGCCATGTCCCAGGGTGAGACCCATCCCTGTGCAAACCCTGGGGAGGGAAGGGGAGTCTGGGCCCCGTGGCGGTGGTACTCACCTGAGCCACTGTCCCCACCCCTTTCCTCTGTGCCCTGAAGACCCCGGTTCCATCTCCACCCCTACTCAACTTGGCATGTGGCCTTGGGGAAAAAGACTTCTCCTCTCCGGGCCTCAGTTTCCTCAGCTGCAAAACGTAAGGTCGGACTGGCTGGTCTTCAAGGTCTGCCCAGCTCTGACATTCTGGACTCTCGTCCACATCCCCGAACATGCCCACCTCTCCTCCGCAGTACCTGACTTCAACCTGTGCCCTCTGCCCCTGCAGCCAAGCACCCAAGCGGCTCTGCTGATCAGTCGATCCCCAAGATCTTTGTCTCTGCCCTGGATGCCAGCACCCTTGAAGAAGCAACTAACAATTTCTCTTTCCAAGAAGACCCACAGGCCCCCTTCCCCGCCCAGCACGTGAGTAGCGTGAGAAGGACCGTGGAACTCACGGTACACTGTGTTATTGGGGGCCCGGTCTTGTGCTTGGTGCCTTGGGAGAGGGAAGGGGGAAGTGGCGGTAGCAGTGGCTGGCGGGGAGATGGTGGTGGCGGAAGAGAAGGAGGAGGAGGTGGGGGTGGGTGTAAGAAGAAGAGCAGCCGGAGAAACAGAAGGAGGAATGAGTGGGAAGCAAAGGAGGTCGCGGAGGAGGCGGCATCTCAGTCTCAACAGGCAGGGGCAGGGCTCTCCCGGCTTTGCCACTACCCATTCATGAGTCTCGACAAGTGGCTTTTACGCTTCCAAGCCCCCGTTTTCCTGTGAGTGTACTGATAGGGGTCGGACTTCTACACCTAGGGTGTAGACAACACGACTGGCGCAAGGCCTGCCACATAGCAGGCCTTCCAGCAATGGGAGACTGTTATTGTTATTCCACGTGAAACAGATTGGTGGGCTAGACATTCCTGCTGAAAACGGGGGCCACGATGGTGAGGGCCCCGGAGGCCCCGGCGAGGGTGCCATCGGGGAAAGCTTCCTGGAGATGGGCCAGGCTGGGCCTTCAAGTGCCAAGGGACCGTGGAATATGGAGGTGAGGACGTGTCCCTGGGCCGGGAGGGTGCTCAGGTCTCTGCAGGCGCTTTGCAGATTAAAACTGCAAATGATTTCCCGTCGTCCTCACCGTTGCCCTAGGAGTTTTGAAAATGGCGGTAGGATGTGGAAAAGAAAGCAGGCCGAGCCCGGAGAGGGCCTGTCCTAGCCACAGCAACTAGGCGTTCAGACTCCCACATCCAGAGCGCGCAGAATCCTGCCCCTCTCCGTCTGCTAGTAGTTTGTGTCTCCCGGAGGGTTTCATCCCTTGGCCTCGCCTCTCCTTGTTTTTAGACACTCCACTCTGATCCCCGGGCCCCCTGCCACCCGGGACCTGGGGAAACAGTGGGGTTCAGAGCCCTGGCAGGGGCTGAACTCGGTGAACAGGACGGAGCAGAAGGCCTTGCGGTGGGTGGGGCCTCCGTGGACGGAGAGACCGAAGGAAGGGGTGCTTGTCACATGAGCAGCGAGGCGTGCGTTCCAAGCTCCCATCCTCTCACGCCCTCTCCCTTGCAGGATCCCAAAGCTTCTGGCCAGGACTCTGCCTCGTCAGAGTGGCAGCGGAAGCTGGAGGCAGCTGAGGCTCTGTTAATTCTGAAAGACTCTTTCCAGGCCCCTGCTGGCTCTGTCTCCTTGCTCGAGCCCTGTGTTGCACCAGGTATCCCGGTCCTTGGAAGGAGAACAGGGTGTGGGGACAGTTGAGAAATGGGAGGGCTTCGTGGCAAGTAGAGACAAACCGGGACGTCAGGGTCTGTGGGCAGAACTTCCTCGGGCCCTGGGACACGAGCTCCTCCGCGTCTCGGGCCTGAGATGGCACTTGACAGTTGGTCTGGGAGCAATGAGTTTACTGACAACACATGTCCAGTGCCCTGACGTCAAGAAACAGGGAAACGGAGAGTGACAGGACCTTGCCCAGGGCGTGCAGTGTGCCAAGTAGAGGGACCAGGTTTCCTGACTCCCAGTCCGGAGCTTCCTACCCACGCCCCCTACAGTCTACCATGGCCCCGGGAGGGCATACACAGCTGACAAGGGCCATTATCTGGAAGGAGGACCAGTTCCTGCCTTCAGGGAGCTTCCATTCTAGATGTGGAGCCTGGATGCCTTCACAGGTTGTGTTTTGTGTCTGAATCTGAACAATGGGCCCAGAGAGAAAGGAGGGATAGACACCTGCGGAGGCTGAGGAAGAAGGCCCCGGGCACTCCCGGATCAAAACGGCGGGTTGAGTGTAGCGTGTGAAGGAAGCAGCGACCCTGCAGGAACTTCCGGAACAGAGGAACAGAGGGGATGAGGCCAGAGAGGCTGCCAATCGCAGAGGTCTGGCGTGACAGGCTTAGGAGACTAAACCAGTGACTGTGGGTGGTGAGGAGCCAGGGAACCTCCTAGCTGGGGAGGAGCATATTCAAAGACCCCTGAGTCTGACAAAAAGAAATGCAGTGGCTGTGATGGAGGGATTGCAGGAGGCAAGACTTGAGACGGGTAGATCAGCGAGGAAGATGTCTGCGCAGTGGTCCAGGTGACAGAGCCTCCACTGGGTGGAACGAAAAGCAGGAGCCGGGGGTGGGGGTGGGGGGGCGAGATGGACATGACCTGGCACTTACCCCCACTTTTCTGTCTACAGCTCCTGCTGGAGATAGCGAGCTCCAGCCTCCTAGTCCCTCTCTCCAACCCATGCCAGCCAGCTCCGTTTCTCTGCCTATTGGACACCAGGGGTGCGTCTCCCTGTTGAGCTAGAAGCCCAGAGCATACCGGGCCCACTAGCACACTGCCGATTTTGTGCCCTGCGTATAAATTTGCAAAATGTTTAATGTCTAACATGTTTAACATCTTTTTATTTTTTTAAGCTTTCAGGTGCTTTTGTAAGTTCTCAGACCCTTTTTATGATGTGGGGCAGTTCCTTGGCTGAAGGTGGATGTCCTTGCACCTCCATCCCTCACTCCTGTGGGTCCTGGGGTCTTTTCATGTCTCTCGTGAAAACAGGATTGTGCGGTCTAAGCCGATCGATCTCGAAATAGGGGTCTGTGTGAGTTCATCCGATCCTATGCCAGGGTTTTGACTTGAGTCGTGATTGCGAACACACCGGCACACTGCTGTATGTATCCACGCATGTGAAGATAGGAGGATGTTTTCATTTTGTGTCTAGGTTTGTTGTGTGAGCAAATAATAAACCCTTGTTGTAAGGCACTGAGATGCAGGAGTTGTTTGTTACCCCAGTATCACGGACACTATCCCGACCCTGGGAGACCCGTTCAGTTCACTTTTCAAAATGACAATCACCTTACTCAATCACTGGGACTTCTTAACATGGCTGGAGAAAACAATGGTAGAGAGACACAGGGTAGGAGACTAATTCATTCGGCAAATACGAGCCTCCCCTCTGTGCCTGGCACAGACTGTTTCCGGTTGTCCAGAGGGCCACAAATTGGAATGTATGCGGGACCGAGCGCATCACGTAAGTGAGCAGAGCAGGCCAGATGGGCTCTGGCTAACGGACAGGGCATGCTCCACCTAAGGGGGCAGCTGCCGGTTGGCTCTGGCCAATGGTTGCCATGCAGGAATGTAGACTCATCGTTGCCACATCTCCTGATGCGGCAAGAGACCATGGAATTCTAGATTTCTGCGTAAAATATGTCAACTTTAAAATGTTAGCTCAGGAGTCCACTTTAAGCCCTACGTGCAGGCCAAGCAAGACATCTACAGAGGCCAACTTGGGCCAGAGGAATACCAGTTTGATTATAGTCCAATGTGCATTTTACAGCTGGGGAAACGAAAGCCAACTGGGACAAGAAGAACCAAGGGGAGAAATGGCCTATGAGGCCCAAAGGCTACTTTCGAAGGACCCGTGGGGAAAAAAATCATTATCGTTTACTTTGTGCCCACACACAGTGTGCTGAGTCCGTCTAGCCTCACGGCAGCTGTGTAAGATGAACATTTTTGCCTCTTGGCCTATGAGGAAACAAACCCAAAGAGTAAAAGTGATTTGCACGTGTGCCTTAGGGGAAATTTTTAGCCAAAGATTGAGGGAGACCCCCTTCTCTTCGACGGGCCCTAAACTAGCTAATAGTGTACTTTCAGGTTTTATAAAACTTGAAGCAGCAGACACCTAGTCAGAAGGGCCTTTCAAACATAGCCCCCCATTTTGTACTCAAGGCAGCATGATTCAGTAATCAGTCAGACCTTACCCACACTTGCTTCTCAGTCCTCTACTGATGTTCCAAGCACACGAAGAACTGGAGACCCCACTAGGAAGACAGAAAGCTCAGTGGGGCGTGGCAGGTCACTGACACATGTCCACCGTGTCCCCCCCCTTCCTGCCCTCCTTTCTTTTTTATGGAAGATGGTGAATGTGGATGACATCCAATTCCAATTTATCCATTCCTGTTTGAGGCCTTGAGAAGGCAGCCTCCTATATAAGGATATACCCTTATCTAACACCAGGTAAGCACACTTGAAATTTCACTCAGCACGTAACGCAAGACTGACATCCATGTCACGCCTTCATTCCTTCCCTGATTTGTTACTTAAATCAGTGATCCCCAAACACCTCCCCTCCCAGTAACAGATGAACAGGTGCGCGTATTCATTATTATCTGGGCAAGGACTAATGTCCTGCTATTCAGTCATGTCCTATTCGTGTCATGGTCCCTCAGCTGAGTTGGTAAATGAGAACGTATATATTGGGTTAAAGGATGTGGCACGAGAAGGGAAAGAAATATCGTGATGGATACTGGGTCAAGCAGCGAGCCTCTTTTCCTGGGCCCTTTCATTTTTCTGAGTCCCGCCTGCTCCTCCATGCAGCACTTGTGTCACCTGATACCGGTCACACATGTACGCACGCACACCGCACGCATGCTGCAAATAACTTTTTTAAAGTCTCATGGTGGCACGTTACATATGGGCACCTTAGGACATCGTCACAAATGTTAAAATATCAAACCATTTTCTTGAACTCTCCTTTGTCACGTGTTACTTCGGTTCACAGATTTAAACCATCGCTTTATAGAACAGGGAGTTAGGTCTTCACTCTTGTATGCTATATTCCAACAGCAATTGGTTAGGTCTGAAGACATCTGTGATATTGCAAATCTGTAGAGTGGAGCAATTTCATTTTCCTTTTATTGAGATAACATTAGTTTACAACACTGTTAGAGGTTTTGGGTTCAGTTTCTCACCTCAGCAACTGTATCTATCACCCGAAGTAGCACATGACAAAGGAGAGTTCAAGAAAAAGGTTTGATATTTTAACATTTGTGACAATGTTCTAAGATGCCCATATGTAACCTGTCACCATGAGACTGAGAAGCAAGTGTGGGTAAGGTCTGACTGATTACTGAATCATGCTGCCTTGAGTACAAAATGGGGGGCTATGTTTGAAAGGCCCTTCTGACTAGGTGTCTGCTGCTTCAAGTTTTATAAAACCTGAAAGTACACTATTAGCTAGTTTAGGGCCCGTCGAAGAGAAGGGGGTCTCCCTCAATCTTTGGCTAAAAATTTCCCCTAAGGCACACGTGCAAATCACTTTTACTCTTTGGGTTTGTTTCCTCATAGGCCAAGAGGCAAAAATGTTCATCTTACACAGCTGCCGTGAGGCTAGACGGACTCAGCACACTGTGTGTGGGCACAAAGTAAACGATAATGATTTTTTTCCCCACGGGTCCTTCGAAAGTAGCCTTTGGGCCTCATAGGCCATTTCTCCCCTTGGTTCTTCTTGTCCCAGTTGGCTTTCGTTTCCCCAGCTGTAAAATGCACATTGGACTATAATCAAACTGGTATTCCTCTGGCCCAAGTTGGCCTCTGTAGATGTCTTGCTTGGCCTGCACGTAGGGCTTAAAGTGGACTCCTGAGCTAACATTTTAAAGTTGACATATTTTACGCAGAAATCTAGAATTCCATGGTCTCTTGCCGCATCAGGAGATGTGGCAACGATGAGTCTACATTCCTGCATGGCAACCATTGGCCAGAGCCAACCGGCAGCTGCCCCCTTAGGTGGAGCATGCCCTGTCCGTTAGCCAGAGCCCATCTGGCCTGCTCTGCTCACTTACGTGATGCGCTCGGTCCCGCATACATTCCAATTTGTGGCCCTCTGGACAACCGGAAACAGTCTGTGCCAGGCACAGAGGGGAGGCTCGTATTTGCCGAATGAATTAGTCTCCTACCCTGTGTCTCTCTACCATTGTTTTCTCCAGCCATGTTAAGAAGTCCCAGTGATTGAGTAAGGTGATTGTCATTTTGAAAAGTGAACTGAACGGGTCTCCCAGGGTCGGGATAGTGTCCGTGATACTGGGGTAACAAACAACTCCTGCATCTCAGTGCCTTACAACAAGGGTTTATTATTTGCTCACACAACAAACCTAGACACAAAATGAAAACATCCTCCTATCTTCACATGCGTGGATACATACAGCAGTGTGCCGGTGTGTTCGCAATCACGACTCAAGTCAAAACCCTGGCATAGGATCGGATGAACTCACACAGACCCCTATTTCGAGATCGATCGGCTTAGACCGCACAATCCTGTTTTCACGAGAGACATGAAAAGACCCCAGGACCCACAGGAGTGAGGGATGGAGGTGCAAGGACATCCACCTTCAGCCAAGGAACTGCCCCACATCATAAAAAGGGTCTGAGAACTTACAAAAGCACCTGAAAGCTTAAAAAAATAAAAAGATGTTAAACATGTTAGACATTAAACATTTTGCAAATTTATACGCAGGGCACAAAATCGGCAGTGTGCTAGTGGGCCCGGTATGCTCTGGGCTTCTAGCTCAACAGGGAGACGCACCCCTGGTGTCCAATAGGCAGAGAAACGGAGCTGGCTGGCATGGGTTGGAGAGAGGGACTAGGAGGCTGGAGCTCGCTATCTCCAGCAGGAGCTGTAGACAGAAAAGTGGGGGTAAGTGCCAGGTCATGTCCATCTCGCCCCCCCACCCCCACCCCCGGCTCCTGCTTTTCGTTCCACCCAGTGGAGGCTCTGTCACCTGGACCACTGCGCAGACATCTTCCTCGCTGATCTACCCGTCTCAAGTCTTGCCTCCTGCAATCCCTCCATCACAGCCACTGCATTTCTTTTTGTCAGACTCAGGGGTCTTTGAATATGCTCCTCCCCAGCTAGGAGGTTCCCTGGCTCCTCACCACCCACAGTCACTGGTTTAGTCTCCTAAGCCTGTCACGCCAGACCTCTGCGATTGGCAGCCTCTCTGGCCTCATCCCCTCTGTTCCTCTGTTCCGGAAGTTCCTGCAGGGTCGCTGCTTCCTTCACACGCTACACTCAACCCGCCGTTTTGATCCGGGAGTGCCCGGGGCCTTCTTCCTCAGCCTCCGCAGGTGTCTATCCCTCCTTTCTCTCTGGGCCCATTGTTCAGATTCAGACACAAAACACAACCTGTGAAGGCATCCAGGCTCCACATCTAGAATGGAAGCTCCCTGAAGGCAGGAACTGGTCCTCCTTCCAGATAATGGCCCTTGTCAGCTGTGTATGCCCTCCCGGGGCCATGGTAGACTGTAGGGGGCGTGGGTAGGAAGCTCCGGACTGGGAGTCAGGAAACCTGGTCCCTCTACTTGGCACACTGCACGCCCTGGGCAAGGTCCTGTCACTCTCCGTTTCCCTGTTTCTTGACGTCAGGGCACTGGACATGTGTTGTCAGTAAACTCATTGCTCCCAGACCAACTGTCAAGTGCCATCTCAGGCCCGAGACGCGGAGGAGCTCGTGTCCCAGGGCCCGAGGAAGTTCTGCCCACAGACCCTGACGTCCCGGTTTGTCTCTACTTGCCACGAAGCCCTCCCATTTCTCAACTGTCCCCACACCCTGTTCTCCTTCCAAGGACCGGGATACCTGGTGCAACACAGGGCTCGAGCAAGGAGACAGAGCCAGCAGGGGCCTGGAAAGAGTCTTTCAGAATTAACAGAGCCTCAGCTGCCTCCAGCTTCCGCTGCCACTCTGACGAGGCAGAGTCCTGGCCAGAAGCTTTGGGATCCTGCAAGGGAGAGGGCGTGAGAGGATGGGAGCTTGGAACGCACGCCTCGCTGCTCATGTGACAAGCACCCCTTCCTTCGGTCTCTCCGTCCACGGAGGCCCCACCCACCGCAAGGCCTTCTGCTCCGTCCTGTTCACCGAGTTCAGCCCCTGCCAGGGCTCTGAACCCCACTGTTTCCCCAGGTCCCGGGTGGCAGGGGGCCCGGGGATCAGAGTGGAGTGTCTAAAAACAAGGAGAGGCGAGGCCAAGGGATGAAACCCTCCGGGAGACACAAACTACTAGCAGACGGAGAGGGGCAGGATTCTGCGCGCTCTGGATGTGGGAGTCTGAACGCCTAGTTGCTGTGGCTAGGACAGGCCCTCTCCGGGCTCGGCCTGCTTTCTTTTCCACATCCTACCGCCATTTTCAAAACTCCTAGGGCAACGGTGAGGACGACGGGAAATCATTTGCAGTTTTAATCTGCAAAGCGCCTGCAGAGACCTGAGCACCCTCCCGGCCCAGGGACACGTCCTCACCTCCATATTCCACGGTCCCTTGGCACTTGAAGGCCCAGCCTGGCCCATCTCCAGGAAGCTTTCCCCGATGGCACCCTCGCCGGGGCCTCCGGGGCCCTCACCATCGTGGCCCCCGTTTTCAGCAGGAATGTCTAGCCCACCAATCTGTTTCACGTGGAATAACAATAACAGTCTCCCATTGCTGGAAGGCCTGCTATGTGGCAGGCCTTGCGCCAGTCGTGTTGTCTACACCCTAGGTGTAGAAGTCCGACCCCTATCAGTACACTCACAGGAAAACGGGGGCTTGGAAGCGTAAAAGCCACTTGTCGAGACTCATGAATGGGTAGTGGCAAAGCCGGGAGAGCCCTGCCCCTGCCTGTTGAGACTGAGATGCCGCCTCCTCCGCGACCTCCTTTGCTTCCCACTCATTCCTCCTTCTGTTTCTCCGGCTGCTCTTCTTCTTACACCCACCCCCACCTCCTCCTCCTTCTCTTCCGCCACCACCATCTCCCCGCCAGCCACTGCTACCGCCACTTCCCCCTTCCCTCTCCCAAGGCACCAAGCACAAGACCGGGCCCCCAATAACACAGTGTACCGTGAGTTCCACGGTCCTTCTCACGCTACTCACGTGCTGGGCGGGGAAGGGGGCCTGTGGGTCTTCTTGGAAAGAGAAATTGTTAGTTGCTTCTTCAAGGGTGCTGGCATCCAGGGCAGAGACAAAGATCTTGGGGATCGACTGATCAGCAGAGCCGCTTGGGTGCTTGGCTGCAGGGGCAGAGGGCACAGGTTGAAGTCAGGTACTGCGGAGGAGAGGTGGGCATGTTCGGGGATGTGGACGAGAGTCTAGAATGTCAGAGCTGGGCAGACCTTGAAGACCAGCCAGTCCGACCTTACGTTTTGCAGCTGAGGAAACTGAGGCCCGGAGAGGAGAAGTCTTTTTCCCCAAGGCCACATGCCAAGTTGAGTAGGGGTGGAGATGGAACCGGGGTCTTCAGGGCACAGAGGAAAGGGGTGGGGACAGTGGCTCAGGTGAGTACCACCGCCACGGGGCCCAGACTCCCCTTCCCTCCCCAGGGTTTGCACAGGGATGGGTCTCACCCTGGGACATGGCGCTCCCCTTCCCAGCTATGGGGGACCAGGAGCAGCTTTGCTGAGCCTTGTCCCCTGGCCCCACCCCACTCTACTTCACCCCCTGTCTGAAGTCTCCTCTCACCGTGGTCTGTCCTTCCCACCACCGCTCGGTAGATTACACCGATGACGGTACATCTGTACATCGTCGGGGAACCTAAGGCCCGAGGCATGGCCCGCTCAGACCTCACTGCCGTCTGTTGGTAGGACTGGTGGCCTGCGCCCTACACCCAAGCCAGGCTCCCTCCTTGCCCCGAGACACTCACCCATGATTGCTGCTTCGGGGGCCAGCTTCCCGACAGGGCTGTGAGCTTTGGGAGAGGCAGGCCCACTCCTTATCAGTCCTTGACACTTAAGATTTGCCCCCTGATCCGTCTCCAAGGCACCCTCGGCCGGCAGGGTCCTGCATTGTTCCCGAAAGTGGGGGTTGCCGGTGTGAGGTCCCTCACATTTAGACGAGGTCCGCTCCCTCCCCCTGTGGACACCATACTCACGAGAAGAGGGTACACTTGTGGCACTCGTGGGCCTGGAAGAGGCAGGAGTCCTCCTGGTCCTGGATTTGGTCCAAGGTGCCACGGTCGTAGTGGCAGTCACAGCGACGCATAGCTCTTCTGGGGCTCAGATTCACCCGCCATGGGGCTCCAATCTTACTCCCAGCCATAGAGTCAGAGGGGCAGCAGGACACAGCAGGTATTTCATCGGGATCCATGATGCTAGGACCAGGAGCAGAGGTCAGGACGGCCACCACGGGGTGCTCCAACTGCATGACCCCCTGCCCCCAACTTACTCTTCTAGCCCTGGAAAACCCCATCTGAGGTAGCTGGATTCTTCTCCAGCCAGCTCACCCCTGAGATCAGATTGCACCCTCTCTCTGGCTTGCATAGCCCCCATCCCAGGAAAGCCCACCCGTGGGTCACCTCCCTCCATGAAAACTCTTGGCGTGGGTTCTGTATATTTTCAATCCAGCTCGCTACTCGCCTTGCTTCCCTTCCCCGCATAGACTCCATTTTAAGAAACACACACATGCACTCTTGCGCCCGCCCTCTTCAAGAGTTACTCCTCCGCTTCCTCGCGCGTCATCCTCTTTTCTGCCCTACTGTGCTTACTCCTGCCATCCAGTCAGCAATGATCTTCCCACCCGACACATGATCCTGCACCGACCCCCCCCACCCCACCCCACCGTGCGCTAAATTCTGTTACTGGTCTCCTGTTCGCGCTACACTCAGTTTTCCTCTCACACTCCGTTCTGATATTTTTCTTTCGCAATTGTTCTTTTGCTCCCCCTTTAAGCGGACACCATTTTGCACTCCACAAATACTTTTTTTTTCCTACCGAATCCCGAGCCCTCGTCCCTCCTTCAGTAACTTGCAAAACCGTTTTCATTCATCCCCGCGTATCAGTCAATCGAACAGACGCTTGTCCAACTATGAAATGGCAGGCCCGGATCTAGTCCACAGCCAACTTCTCACCGCGCTAGTTGTTAGTACACCAGCACCTCGTCTCTGCTTTCCTGCAAACCCGTGGATTCCCTCCACGGCCTCCCAAGGTCTTCCGCGCTGGTCTCCACACGGAAACAACATACCCTCCCACCTCGCGGGTGAGCGCATACCCCCCCCCTTCCGGGCACTGCACCACCTCCACTCAGGCCACCCAAAGGCTCGCCGCCTCCCCCACCTCAGAATCGAAAGTAAGGGCGTGAGCCCTGCCCCACGGGCTAGAAGCCGGGAGTCAGGGGGCTGAGACAAGGGCTTCTTCTACAGGGGTCCCACCGAAGAGGGGCAGGGCCCGAGTGGAACTTCTAGAGAGGGTGGGGGTACCCCGCTGAGGTGAAGGAGAGGCGGCGTTCAGGATCCCAACAAGAGTGGGTAGATAGGGCGGGCTCGGGGTGGGGTGGGGGGGCTGAGGGGTAAGGGGGTTTGGGGGGTGGGGGGAGGAAAGAAGGATAGCTGTGGAAAATGAGGATCTCGGTCCAGATGCTAACCTGTGATTGCCAGCCGCCTGCAGGTCGGAATCAATCAGCTCCAAGAAGACGCCTGAGGAAAATTCCAGCTCCTGCTCTCTTTCCCGCCCTTCCCCCAAAGGCCAATGGGCTTCCAGCGCCCCCTTCTGCCTCCCACCACCCAAGCCAGGACCAATGAGCTTCGCGCTCCGAGGAAGCGCGCCCCCTGCAGGCCCGCCCCCTCGCCTGCCTGGCGCTGCTCAAGCTGGCTCTGCCAGACCAGCCAGGATCCTGCTCCTAAGCGGAAGGTGGAGCTGTGTGCTCCTCAAGCCTTCTTTCCCAGACTGCATTTCCCCCTTGCCTGTCAAGTGTCCTCTTCTCTGCCGCCTGCACTTGTAACTCACGTCCGTGGGGTTCTGTAATTTCCTTTGTGAAAATTACAAAGCCCGTGTTTTTAAGATGTAGCCACAGTCCTCCGTCAGACAGTCTCAGTCAGGGGCCCATTTTGAACCCTCGGGAGATATTTGGCAGTGTCTGGGGTAATTTTGCTCCGTATTTGTGGGTCTCGGTTTCTCAGCTCCCTGTTGCGTTCCGCAAATCAATGTGTCTATTCCTGCCCCCGCGCTACACCGTCTTGACGTTTATCTCTCGGTAACACATCTTGATCTCTGGTGGGGCAAGACCTCACCTCTTAGTCATCATTTCTAGGTGTAACTTGGTCTCTTCGCCACTCGTTGTCTCTTGCCCTTCCCTATAAATTAGGATCACCATGTCAATTTCCCTGGATACTCCTTTGCAACAGACTTGGATTGCATTTTCATAGCATCTACGGATCAGTTAGGGGAGAATTGACTACCTCCGTGATAGCCTTCCTAGGCGCCAACAGGGTAAGCTCTCCATTTACGCGGGTCGTCGTCAGCCTGGTCGCCTTTCACGTTAGCGTTTCGTTTTATTGTCCGGACATTCTGATCTTGCACCACTTTTATTGTATGCATCCCAAGATACTCCAGAGCGTGGTTGCCCCTGTACTTGCTATCTGCTTAAAAGGACATTTTCTGCTTCTGTCTAATTTGGAGAAATCTTTTGACACTCAAAAAAAGTGTATTGATCTTAACGTCAGCCACCCCGCTAAGCCGTGATAGCCAATCATTTGTCATAGGTGTTCTGCAGTTTTCTGTGAATCTGTCAGAAATAGAATTACGGTTACCAATTTACAGGTTTATTCTTGTGCTGGCTAGGACGCAACTACGAGGCTGGAGAGAGATGGCAAAAGCTTCCCTAATTTTAAATAGGAAGCTGCCAACGGGTCTGCTGTGTTTGGGCGTTTTCCTTCTTTCCCTCTTTTTCTATTTATCACTTTGTTTTCTTTCTCCCGTTCTCTCTCTTTCCCCTCTGCTCCCTCTTCCAGCCTCCCACCCCTCCCAGTCATCGCATTAAGGAACTTGCTTTGTATTCCTAGCTTCCTAAGTTTCTCTTAAAGACCATGAGCAGATACTGAATTTCTCCCCCTTTTGGCCTCTGTTGATGCCCTGGGTGTTATTTTCAGATTTTCCCCAAAAGTTTATCTTAAAATCAAGAAGTTTATCTTATAATCCAAAGGGACAAAAATTAAAAAAAGTGTATCCACGACTGTTCAACAAGTAAGCACACGCTTTCGGTTAGCACCTACAACAAGCAACCGAATAATTAGCGACAGTAAAACACAAACCTCTCTCCCACCCCCTTCCCCCTACATTTTGTTCTGATGTTAGTCCTGCTTTGCTCTGCCAGGATAAATGTGACAGCGGTGGTGGGTTCATTCAGCTGACATTTCTCTTAGGATTTATTGGGGCGTCTTTCATGAGCAAGATTGACTTGATGTTTCTCTTTCCTACACTATCTTCGCTGGTTGGGGAAAAGATTTTCTAGTCTCGTAGACTGACCTGGGGGGAAGTTCCTCTTTTCTACCCCCAGAGGGGTTTGCATAAGACCGGTTTACCTGTTTTGAGATTTTATTAAAACTTGACCAGCAAGCAGCTAGGGTGTCTGTTTCCTTTATTTAAAAAAAAAATTGCACTGTGGGTAATTTCAAGCCAGTACAATTGCAGTTTGTATACAGACTCACTACCCATCTCCAGCTTGCAAACGGCAGAGCAGTGGTCCTGGAACAGTAGCTTGCTTCAGAATCTCCCAAAGGCCTCATTAAGAACACGGATGGCTGTGCTCCACATCGACAGTCTCGGATTTCAAAACCTGGGAGGGGATCAGAGTTTGTTTTTCTGACAACTTCCCTGCTGCTGCTGGGGGACTACACTCCGAGAACCCCTGTGCTCCAGAGAGCAGTGTAAGGAACCTGCGGTTAATCCACCCACAACAGCAACCGTTATCAACGCAGTCACTCTCATGTCATATCTGTTTCTTCACTCCCCCTCTTCCAGATCATTTTCAAGAAAATGCCAGAAATCATCTTGTTGGACTAGTAACCCTCAAATTGGGGTCATCTGTTTTCCTGATTTTCTCTTTTGAAAAGGCACAGAGCTCAAGAGTGAACTTTCTTTTACTAGATTTGTATTACCTCGTTGCTTCGTCTCTTTTCTTCTTTTTGCACAACCACTTAACGGTGGCAAACAGTTCGCCCAACTGTCAGTCCTTCAGAATGTACCTCCCAAGAGCGGGTACTCTCCTGTCTCACCACGGTACTGCTGCCACGTGGAAAAAAGTTAGCAGTGGCACATACTAACACAGGAGCCCAAGTACAGTCTGCGCTCAAACGTCCCCAGTTTTGCCAGTCATACCCTGTTGAGAGAGTTTTTGGTCCAAACACACAAGCAAGCATCATGCGTCACGTTCAGGGTCACTTCTCTTCAGTGTCCTTTAGTCCCGAACGGTCCCTGCACTGAAGTCCTTCAGGACCAAGAGATTTTTCAAGCGCCTAAGCCTGTTTGCTTGTAAAGCATTCCCCGGCAGGGGTTTGCCTAACATTTCCCTCTTGTTTGGATTTATGTTGGCAAGAATACGAAATTGTTGATGCGTAATCCTATTACATCTCATCTGGAAGCTCGGAGCGTCAGTTTGTCGAGTTGTCTTTCTGCTGCTGGCATCCTCAGTTCCATGACTTATTTAAGGTTTTGTTGGACAAATGATGCCGTCGTAAAGGTAACTTTGTCCCTCTGATTCATAATCAGTTTGTGGTGTGGTATTTTTACTATGTGGAGAGTCTGTTCTCTGGAAACTTTCACCTCTTGGCCTACATTTACATTCAGGCTTCTTGTATGATTTGATTACTGCTTTGTTGGTTAAAAGCGGTGATTCCCTACTTCTCTCATTCCTTTCTACTCGTACTGGCAGGTATTCTGGGTAAAGAAGAGCATCCCACCCTTGTCCTTGTTGCCATGGCTGTTGTTTTCCACCGTTAGAGAAAGATGACAAAGCTATTTCTTGTGTTCCAAGAAAAATAAAGAGAACCAAGCAGAAAATGTTAAGTGAAATGTGAGCAAATGGAAGATCAATCTGAGAATTCCTTCCAACAGACTAAACTGACAAAGTCTGTTGTCTGGAATTAACTGGTCAACAACGATAACAATAAAACAACCTTTTTAACCATTACTAAGAAGACCCAAAGTTATAAATTTGTCCAGCTATGAAATGATTTGGATCTTGCATTTTCACTCTCTCTCCCTCCTCCTCTCTCTTTCTCTGTCTCTCTCCTTTCTTTCTCTGTCTCTCTTCTTCCTCTCTCTGTCTCTGCCTCTGTCTCTGTCTCTGTCTCTGTCTCTGTCTCTCTCTCTCTCACACACACACACACACACACACACACACTTTAGTTGGAGACATGGTATTGAAAACAGTAATTTCAGCGACAGAATGTATGTTAAAGTACTAAGAGGCCATATATAACATCTTACAAAATAGCAGATCCTCAACTAAGTTCACATGACACAAGACCTTTCCACCAACCAAATACTTGATACAAAATCTGAAAGTGGGCCTCCCTGGTGGCCTCGGGGTTGAGTCTCAGCACTATCACCGCTGTGGCCTAAGTTCGATCGCCGGCCGGGGTGCTGGCACACATATGGCCCAGCAGACCTCTCCTGTCTCACCCGCTGCTCCCCTCAGCAGTGTATTTCAGTCGATCTGCCCGTTCTGCTCCCCACCCTGTCTCTGGTGAATCCTCTTACTGTTCCTCCCCCACACATCTCTGACCCGGTTCCTCTATGTAAAAATTAAAACAGAATCTGGAAAAATATCAAGCACCTACAATTACCATCACACGTGTCGTGAGACACGAAACCCCGGCCGGTTAATGCTTTAGGCACATTTTTCCTCCAAGGACTTTCCAACTAGCAAAGCCGAGTTTGTAGTGTACTAATTGAACTTAAGGCACAGAGAGTGTGGAATCGTTTCCATCCCTTAGGAAATTGTTTGGTTAATTGTGAGAAAATATTACAAAATGTAGTTTCTATCAAGAAGGACAGTGATCTAGCTGGTAGCTAGGGAAGCAAATTCCATTGTTTTTCAATCAAGAGTCTGATAAGAGCTTAAAACCGGGGAGAAAAGTGCACAAGGGACTACGGTGACAGTTCACGGGTGAATCGGTGGTGGGAAGCCTACGGGGAATACACTATAATGTAAAAGATATAAATAACTATATATATGTGTGTGTGTAGACACACACACACACACACACACACACACACACATAAAGAGTCTGATGACCCTGTTCTTCCTTCCTTCCATTATGTGATACAGGTTGAAAATGTGTACACTTAGGTTTCTACAGAGACTATATGAAAAGTGTCACGAACGTAGCTATTGAATTCATTCGGTAAACACGTGTAAAGACAGCATTTCACTGTAGGTTTATCTTGTTAGTGTCATTAGAGGTTTATAGGTTTTATTGATCTTTTCAAAAATCAGATTTGTGTTTGGTTGATCTTTTCCCTATAGTTTCTCTGCTTTCATTTTCACTGTTTGCTGGACTTATCTTTAGTAAACCCTTCCTCCCACTCGCCTTTGCGCCTCTTCTTCTACTTTCCTGAGCTGAGACGTAGACTGATTGACAAGATCCTTTTCCTTAGACTGAATGTAAGCCCTTAAAAATAAAAGTGCCCTTTTCAGCAATGCCTTAGCTTCATCTCCCCAACTTTGTTAAGTTTGATAGTCACTTCCATTCAGATTGATTCATTTCTTGCTGTTCTGGGAAGCTTTCTCTTTAGCCCAGGGACCGAGTGGCCTCCTTAGGTGGTGGTGAAAGGACTGAAAACGTCCGAGCAGCAGATGCAGCCGAGGAGGGTGTCTCCTTCCTGCCTGGTGAGGTGACATCCCAGAATCTCCACCTGACTGATCCCCACTGACATGGGCCTGTCAGGGCGGCCACTGCCACCACCAGGGGACTGTGGCGCTTCAGCCTCCTCACTAGCCCTTTGCTGGCTTGGGCTGCACTGAAGCCGCAGTTTTCTCTGTGGTGTTTGGCTGGAGCAGAACAGTTATTGTCAGAAGGTTTTCTGTCTTTCTTGGGGGCCCTTTCTGATCCTTCTGCTACAGAGAGCAGGCCTCTGCTGAGGCTTGGTGTTCCTCCTTTTGTTTTGCTGTTTTTGCCTGTTCCTTGAGGCTTTTCCGGGTAGCTGACTTCTTCAGCTCCCAGTCCGGGGTATACCACCCAGAAAGCAAAGGAGGGACCTCACCACCATGCCCTTCTTCGCCTCTGACATCTCCTGGCTCGACCTTCCCCTCTCCACTTGCAGAGTTTTATATACGGCGTTGTGTTTACAGTGCTCCGTGCTTTCAGTTGAGCTCGGTGGGAAGATGAGGGCAACGTCCATCTACGGTCCCAGAAGCAGAAGTCGCTAAATGAGTTAACAGAATTTTTGTCTTACACAGAAGACACTCATTTCTCGCAGTTCTGGAGTCTGGGGGCATCCAAGATCTAGGTGCTGGGCTCTCTTGAGGACCCACCTCTTGCTTAAGGGTGACCATCTTCAAGTTGTACCCTCACATGGCAGAGAGAAGTGGGGGGCATCTGCCTGGAAACCTGATGACAGTGTGAGCGAGGAGCCTCTGTATGTCACACATTATGTTTTTCCCTACCTTTGGCTTTGATAATTTCACACTGATGTGTCGTGGTGAAGCTCATTTTGCATTGAATAATTTGGGTGTTCTCTCAGCTTCCTGGATTTCCACGATCATTTCTTTCCTTAGGTCTGGGAAGATCTCTGCTATTATTACTTTGAGTGGGGTCTCTACTCTCTCTTTTTCTTTTCCCCTTATACAATACCCATTATCTTTACTTTTCTTCTTCTACTGAGTCTGACAGTTCCCCTAGAGTGTCTTCATTTTTCGTAAGACTTCGCGATCTCTCTTCTTCCACCTGAGTCATTTGTACATTTGCACCTTCAATTTCCAAAATTCTCTCTTCTGCCAGTTGAAGTGGGTGTGTGTTTGTGTGTTTTCAATCTGTTTAGTGAAAAACCCCTTTCCTTCCCGGTCTCCTTTCTGAGATCCTGCCCCTGCCTTTCTGTGTTTGCTTTCCTTCCAGACCTTCATTCCATGTTCTTAAATTTGTTATTCTGAAGTCTACGTGTTCGGTCCTCGCATTATGTGTCGTTTTAAAATTCTCTGGCTTCTATTCTTCTTTTGCAGCTTTTCCTTCTTGTGTTCATTTGCTTCTTGTCTCCTAAGCACGTGAGTTGCTCGTTTGCTTTTGGGGGGCGTTGTGTTGTTTTTTTTTTATTTATTATTAATCCTCTTTTTTTAACTTGTCAGCCGCTGATGAAGAGGAGTGCTGGAGCCCAAAGACTCCTTAGCCTGGTGGCGAGGGAGGCTTCATCCAGGCTGTGCTCTGGGAAGCAGCACCGGTCAGGGCCTCCCGGAGCTGAGTTCCAGGGCCTGGCCTCCTTGCCGCTGCCGTCTCTGTTGCAGGGGCAGGTGTTGGCACAGGGAACAAGGGTTTTTGTGCGTCTAGACACACGGAATAGAGGGCTTGATGTGGGGTCTTGGTGCAGGGCGCCAAGGTTTGGAGCGGGCCTTGGTGAGGGGCCCCTGAGACAGGGCATTGGTCTTGGTGTGTGAGCCTGGACTTGGTGTCCCACATGCTGCCCTGGGCGAGGTCACGGGCCTTTGGTGGGGTAAACGCAGCAGGCTTGTCTCTGAGCAGTCCCTACAGGGAGGGTGTAGGAGCGCCACCACTAGGACTGCTGGGAGCCAAATTTTCTGTGCCTGAACTCAAGAATTGCAGTGCTCATATGCAAGGTCTGAGTGCCCCACTTGCTAAATAAAATTCCCCAGGCACGGTCTGTGCACCCACACAATGACCCTCCCCTGCCTGATCACCCAGAGGCCTGATGCCCCAGGGTTCCCAAGGGTCTGTCTGGTTGTCACTCTGCTTTGCCTTGGTAGGGAGGATACCAGACCCTGGGAAAGTGAGACCCGGGGACCCACAGACACCGATCCCTGAGCGGTGATCAAGCCTCTCTGCGGCCACATGCTTCCGCTTGCCCGGTTCTTGGGCCTGAAGTGGCATCTCGTTACTTCTCCCAGAGGTAAACTCTCGCACTCTTGGCTGTTTCTGCTTCACCTTTCAACAATGTGGCTTCAACACTGACATCTGCTCAGGTGAGTGGGGGTGTCCGTGGTGGTGGTGGTGGGTTTCGAGGGGAGGCATCTTCCCTAGCCCGCTAAAGCTCTGTCCTCTCCAGGGCAGTGACGTCGGCTCCTCGGTCATGGTTGCCATAGACGAACGTGCCCAAGAAGCACGGATTTTCCAAAGCTGACGACTATCACCCTGACGGGGAAAACGGCTTGAGTGACGACCAACACACACGCAGTGTGAACACGCAGTGTTCACCTCGAGGACGACTGGGCAGTGATTATGTGGAGGAGGAATGATGGCTTTTAAAAAAACCCTCTTAGTCCCATTTCCAAATAGTCAGCTCCCATTCACCGCCCACATACACACACACACAGGCCCACACTCACACTTCACCACAAGACAGGACCCCTCTGACAGCCTGATCTCCAACTAGATTGTTCTTCTTCAGAGGATGATGTTTTTTCGCTCCCTATGTGACCTTGATGTGTAATACAATATAATTCCAGCAGGGAATGTTGACAGAAGAGATGGAATCTTTTCTCCTCTAAATGTAACAACCCGTGGAGGCCCTGTTAGATATTGCAACACCCAGAACCCCCGGGTTTGTAGTCAAAGATGTAGCTAGTGCCCTTATAATATCCAATTGTCTGGCTACCACACAAAACACTGAAGTGCTCTTCACTCCCAACTCATGTAGTCCCCAGTAAACAAGGCCAGGAGAGGCTGGAGGACTTGGACAGGACCCGTTCTGTGCATTGCCCTTTAGCTCTGCAGAGGTCCAGGTGTCTTTTTTCTTTTTTTAATCCAGGTGTCTGGAAGCAGTAATGAAGTGCAAGTGGGGTAGGGGTGCATTTAGTAAACAACTTTTGGGAGTACCATAAACCATTCATAGCCCTTTCCTACATCCCTAGAAAGTAGACAATCGGTACCAATGAGTACAAAACAGAAGAAGCTTGTTACACAGTGTGATTTTATACACACACACACACACACACACACACACACACACACAGAGTTATATACCTGGTTTTTGCTGTGGGCCTGGTATCTCAGTAGCTGTTCCTGACAGCCCAGGAACCTTGTGAGAGCTCTCTGCACAGAGCTTCCCTGCTCCTGAGCTGGGCCCTCACTCATTGGTTACGCTCAAGTGCATATCACTGCTTTTCCAAAAGGAGCTCGGATCTCACACCCTGGGTCTCAGCCCTGCCTCAAAGAGGAGACCTCCCACTCCCTGTGGCTGGAGAAGCTGTTGGGCATTCAGTTCTTTGTAGCCACAT